>RPOG01001416.1:0-152192 GCA_008086565.1 Thalassoma bifasciatum | reverse complement strand
TAATATTGACTTCACTGCAATAAATCACTTTAGTTGTTGTTTTTTGTTCTTGTTCTTGTTATCTTCTTTGGATTGAGTCCAAAACTAACTCCATTCCAGTGTAAAGTTTATTATGTCAGAAATGATTTCTCTGTCACTCAACTTCAAACCAACACCAGCTCAGCTTGAGTCATTCAGATATGAGCCGGGCTCAGCTGACGGAGTGGGAGTGCCCGTCTGGGATTTCTGGGAGAAGTCTTTTCTAAAACTGCCTCCTCAGGCAGTTCTTGTCTCTACTTGTTCTTCCTTTTGTTGCTCAGATTGACATAGAGTTTGCTGAGTTCGTGTAGGGCTTTAAAAGATGATTCAGTATCAAACATGATGCAGTTTTTAACAGAATCAGATGTTATGCTAAAAACAGCGCTATGCTACATGAAACTATTACACGATAAAAGTCTTAAAAAAGGACATACACTATGATACCACACCTTAATAATAATAATAATAATAATAATAATAATAATAATAATAATAATAATAAAAGGAAAAAAGCAAAAAATCTTGAAGCGTTTTGTCACACTTATCAAGGTTTATTTCTTGACTCTTAATTCTTGCTTGTGTTGTATATCATTTTAGACAAAAGTATCTGCCAAATGAAAATGTAAAATTGTAGAAAATTCTGATTTTTTTCGAAAACCAACAAACTTATTTCTGAGCAACATCACAATTTGTGACTTATTTTATTTTTCACAAATATGCTGTCACATACAGTATATTAAACTTTGCATCCTTTTAAACTGCAACTTTCTTCTTAGATATTTGTGACTTTAGATTTTAAACTTGGATTTGTACTTTTCTCCTTCGTTTTTTTTCAATTTGGTCCCTGTAAGGGCTGTAATATGCTGTTGCATTCATATGAGAGTGAGGCTCAGTCAAACACTTGTTTATTGAAGTAAAAGAAATGGAATAGATTAAAATTAAATTAAATACACTTGATGTTTACAAGACAAACTGCTACAATAGATGGGCTTTAAAAACCTTTTTATCATCCAACCATAAACTCTAAAATACAGTAACCCAATCAATCAAGTCTTAACTAATATTTATCATGTTTTTATCATTGCATGGTCCCACTTTGCTGCTACGGTCAACATTCACAGAATGTATATTTTCACTCCTCTTACTGGAATCAGACGAGTAGTTAAAACTCTACGAGTGCTCTCTGATGGCATCGATCCAGTCCATCTTCTCCTGGTGGGTCGGAGCCTGGATGAAGTAATGTGTGTCTGTGTGGGTGATGATTTTAAACAGGTTGCCTTGGATGTTTCCTTTCACACCTGTAAGGGAGAAGAGACAGTTAAAATGTGTTTGCTGAAATGTTAAGACCCGATTTTCTGTGAAAGAGAGCTAAATGAAAACATACAAAATCTCACACAGTCACTGAGTTTCGTGGAACTTAAAAGACGGCTCATGTGAGCACAAAGGTTACACTCCACAATCCAGACACCGATCAGAGTCCAGGTAACGCTTTAACTGTGGCATGACTCATGATCATCAGCTGGATGATTTAAGTCCAGACGTGTCTTTACAAAACGATCCAGGGCGTGTAGCTTCAGATGATTGATCCACAGTAAATAAATCATCACATCATTATCAGTTCGCTCTGACCTCATCACACTTCACTGTTTTATACCTCACACACCCTCAAGTCAAAGCCTGTAGGTGGGGGCTTGGGTGGTGGTCAGGCCTAAAACTGGTGCTTCAACCTCCAAATTGAGAGAATATGTTTGACAGGTGGATGTGAGAACGAAATATGTTTAAGGTGAAATCAGTGTAGTTTGATTCTCCTGTCTGAACTCGCTACAAGGCTCCATTTAAGGAAATTTACTCCACCGTTAATTTATAGATTTATCAATGTCAAGTCTAAGTAAGGGCGAGCCAGGTGAGAGTCTTTGAAAGCAGAACAGAGACAGAAATTCAATCACATAACTTGTATTGTTACTAAAATCCTGCAAACTTCTGCATATCATTTCATGTAAGAAAGAGCTGTGATGTACGGTGAAAGTTACTTTATATCTGCTCAGGACTTTGTCAAAAAGTTTGAGTGGATTTGATCAATTTTGGAGGATCTTCTCATTATCTATCTGGATACAAAACCCCTCTAGTGTCTGCTCTCACTTGTTGTTATATACTTGAGGAGTCTTTTAGATCTTAAAAAGTGCTGTTAATGACAGCAAACAATGTCAGAATGAGGAGCAGGTTGAGTCTACACTACCAGTCTTGTTTGGAAACTGTTTACTTCACCATCTTAAGAAATCTTCAGGTGTCTGTTCAGTTTGACTCACCTGAGGGAACTCCATTATCGTTCAGAGAGGAAACCAGACAGCTCCGCAGTGAGAAACCGCCGACAGGGCTGATATCATCCTGAGGGATGACAGGAGAGAAGAGGAGCTGAGTCAGGTTTGTGGTCTGAAGTATGAACACAACAGCTGCTGTGTTTGGGTTAGTCCATGTCATCTCTTTAATCTTATACTTAAACATTTCCTTTAAAGGTTTCTTTTGGAAACTCACCTTAGTGGGATCATAGTAGTGAAGAAAAGCCGGCTCTGAACGAAGCACAAACAATCGCACCTTCCAGTTCTTCCTCCTGTGTCCCTGTGTTTGACAGAGAGTTAGTCTAAGGAGTTTTGGGTTTGGGGTTGCCAGGCTGGAAGAAAATCCTCCTTATCAACATCTTATAAAGCACGTTTACCTGTTTGAGGAGAATTCCTCTCTTTATAACTTTTCCACTCAGCTCCACAGCAGACAGCGAGGTCTCGGCCTTTACGCTGCCTCGTTTCTTCATGCTGTCAGACTAGGATCAAAAGGAAACATGATGTGAACTCATAAGATACAAATATAACTGGATATTTGGATACAATATTTAGCTTGCCATATGAATATTATGCATGTTGATGTTGTGATGACGAAACTGAAACAATGTGTTGTGCAGCCCTACTTACAAAGCTGTACAGTGCTGTAGAGTCATCCATGAACTGTTCGCTGAGGCCGGCTGTGCGGATACCCTCGAGGCTCCTGGTGCCAACGGTCCTCAGGAAACCCTCCTCCAGGAGAGCCGAGGCCAGCGTCATGGCCTCCACACGGGTCAGAGCCAGCTGCATGAACACCAGCCAGTCCACCACTGCTGAACCTGCAGAGACAAAACATAAAGTGATGTTTAAGCCTGTCCTTATAGAAGGATGCATGGTGAATCTTTCCAGCCAAGCAGCAGACAATGTTGTCGTTCCTTACCTGAGAAACAGTTGCTGTAGGTGCTGCCTTGCTCCACATGGTTGCTCATCTTGATGCCACTGTGGACATCATACATGGCATCCAACACTTTGCTTTGATAGAGAAAAAGATAAAGACACCGTCAGGGCATAATGAGGCAGTAAAAGCACCTCACGTGTACGACAGATTTAAGTCTTTGTTACCTTAAGTCGATGTGTAATTGTGATCCAGGTTGATCTTCCTCATCCGACACTTTTCCGCCTGCAGCTATTCTCAGTTTGTCGACTGCTTCTGTGATGTCAGCCGCCCAGTCATCCCTCTCTTCACGAGAACAAGCCTCCAAGAAATGATCCACCTTGTTCTTTGTCCGCAGCTTCAACACCAACTGAGGAAAAAAAACATATCTATGAGAACCATAATTCAAAGAGTCCTTTCTACAAGTGTGGAAACGTTGGTGGTCAGGTCCTGACAAATCTCTAACCAGAGGGGAAACTTTTGGTTAGAGATCTTGTGCTGGTGAAGCCAAACCTTCAGGGGGATTTCTACCAATAAAAACATCAACAAATGAAAACATTGGAGAGAAGATGATGTAACGACTAAACTGCAGATAAAAAATAAGTGCAGGGAAAGTAAATCTTTTCACACTACATGACAAGTTTCAAATCCAAACCTGTTTGCTTTGGCTTTTATTAATGCAAATATTCATGCATAACAAATAGAAGAAAATCAAGACGTAAAATTGAAACTCTGCAAAGTGCATGAGAGTGTCAGGGCCATGCATGATAAAGTGTTTTGAATACCTCAACTGGAGAAAAATTAAGTCAAACCAAGTCTGCGGTGTACACATAGGGTGCATGGAGACACCAAACTGCCCTGTTGGAAGCCAAAACGTACCAAATTGCCCCCTGGCAGGTGAAAAAATGTAAAACTGGTCTCTTTATTGGCAAAAACTTGTGCTGACTGTACCTTTCTTGTGTTTGCCCTGGCTGTTCAAAAATTCTGTGCACACCACATATACTGATGTTCAAAAACAGTCTGCGAAATGATGTATTAAAACGTCTGCATATCATCTGTTTCTCGGTTTTGTGACTCTCTAACTGAACTCAGCCTGACTTGATTTTTGACTTTTATTGAAATATCTCTACAGAAGAATTTCCGGGCCAAAATAATGAGAAGTCAGAGACTACACTGCAAAACCTGAAATCTGACAAGTGTTTTTGCCTATTTAGTAAAAGAAAATGCCTTTTTAGACTTAGTGTGAGCAACATTTACCACGCCAGTCTAGAAAAATGTCTTACTTCAAAATTAAATTTCCTTGACTGGGGAAAATCTGCGATTGGGGTTAGAAAAAAAGTGTCTTGTATTAAGACATTATTCAAATTACAGGAAAATCGAAGAGGGAATTTGACACTATATGACACCAGAATGATTCAAATAGATATTGTAGATGCAGAGGTACGTCACTATTTTAGCAGAGGCTCAAAAAGAGAGGCCATGGTTTCTACCTTTTCTTATAACTGAAAAATAAATCTCCCTCCCTTCAGATATTTTTCCAAGCCTTGCAAGCATCATGGTAATGATGAACAGAGAAGCACATCTTTAAGATGAACAAGATCTGACCCAACCTTGAACCCTTTAACCTTTACAAAGTTTAATCTAGTCTGATTCTGAACTGGGGTCACAGAGATGGAAAAACTCACCGGTCGATTTTCATACTCCAGAAAAGGACTTGTTATCACGCAGTCCTTCAGCATGATCTTCCCTCGCTGACATGAGTCTTTTTTGCCTCCTTCGTATTTGTAATACAGCAGTTTGTCTGGCATCAACACAAACCAGCGAGCCTTCCAGTTGTGGACTAAATGACCCTGAAATCAGTTTGAAAAGAATTTTTTTTTCAGCCTTCTAGTCTTTTTTTCTCACAATAATTTTCAGCATAAAGTTTTTAGCACCAAATAACAGACAATAATCTGGTCCACAGATGAAACGTTTTACCCCAACTTGACTCAAAGTTTCTGTTATTAACCTGAAATGTCTCACCCTCTTCACCAGGAATCCTTCTCTCAGAATCACTTTCTTCTTCTCTGTTTCCATCTTGTTCAGTGAGATCTTGGCAGCAGAGTTTGGCCTGTTCCTGCCTGCTCAGGTTTTTAACTAAGGAGAAAGGTTTATTATGTTTGCGTCATCATTCACACCCACCAACGCACATATTGCTCAATGCTGGAATGCTCTTCGATGGTTGTATTTCCTACTCATCATCACCTGAGGGCGCACTGACTCCTCAGAGGCTCACCACTGGATGATGGGTAAGGAGACAACTATTTTAAAAATGAGTGTCTCACATGTTTGAGGCCATGGTGACAATGTTTTGGCCTTGGAAACTGGGCCTGGGTACAGTGGAGTGCACAGACCTTATGAGGGGGAAAGGGACGGGAAAAAAGGCACATGAGGTGCATGGTTGGCTCCCATGATAACAATTTGACATGTTTTGGTTCTCAAAAGAACAATTTAGAACATGTTTTGGCTCCTGAGAGGCCAGTTTATCATGCTTTAGTGAGTCAAAGTGGCAAGTAGTGTGGCTGGTGAACCAGGAGGGCACTTTAGGGTATGTTTTGGTGCCAAAGCGTAAGACCACAGAGGGCGCCACAATCCACTAAGACTAAAAAATCCTTCGGCTTTTGCAGTTACTCTTTTGGCCAGAATCAGTTGTGTTTTTGCAGGATGATTCAGTGTCCCATGAACACCAACACCAACTGTGGTTGTAAAGATGTGACACTTGCCAAGAAGAGCAGATCCTCTTTTTAACCCCACTTTTCTTGTCCAAAACAACTTTTCTCAGGGTACGAAACAATGAGGTAATGTATTTACTCAGTTTGTGGAGTAGTTGGTGAAGAGACTCTTATAGTGTCACTCATGCAACATAGAACACATGTCAGCAGTGTTTTTTTTCTGAATTTTTTTGTGCTTTATTTTGGATGACACCCATGAGGAAAGGCTTTAGATGCTTGTATCTTTTGCCGCAGGACTCCTACAAATGCTGTTTTGTGTCTCCCAGGTGAAGGGCCTCATGTTTCAAAGAATGCATCAACAAGACAGTGTTCTGCAGACTCAGTGTGGCAACAATCCAAATAAGTGTCAAATACAGGAGCTGTTAAACACAGAGGATCAATCAGATAAATGCTGCACCTTCTTTGAGATAGTTAAACACACTCATCTAAGAGGAGTGTAAAGTCAAGTCACAGTATAAGGCGTGTATGAAAGCCTTCTGTGTAACATTAACTTTACATCAAACATTAATTACATCAAACATAATAAAATAGTCTTCAGGCACACCAGGATATGACGCATGTTGTCACACGTGGGGCGCCTGGTTGTCTTGGCTACACACTAAAAATGCAAACACTCACTGGAGTTTTTGTATCAGTGTTCACAGCTGGTTACACAAAAGCATGTTAAACACTCTTTGTTGTGTTTAATAAGACTGAAAAGAGTCAAGATTTCAGAGGTCTGGACAAACTGGTTAACACTGTTGCCTCAGACTCAAACTGATGATATGAATTGTAAAGATACAGACAAAGGAAAGAGGTTTTTCTTTTCAGAATCCAGGCTTGAAGTTGTTATATGTAGTGAATGACCTGTAAGTCCAATTCAAATGAAACCATCTCCTCTCGGAAATGAGATGGAGATTTGTCTTCCTGAGAATAGTGACTTCAAATTACTTGGATAATAAAGGTTGAGTGTGAGAACAGGATGTGAGGAGAGGGAGCACAGTGGCAGATTCTCTCGCTGTTTATTGTGAGATTTCCCCATCAGCGACCTCTTGGTGACGCACACGTTTACAACTGTTGACCTATTTTACAGGTTCTGTAAACGATGTGCAATCCCAACGATGACGACCCGTTTTTCTCCCGTGTGGGAACGGAAAGACACATTATTTATCTTCTGTAACTCTCGCTTCACTCCTCTCCATCAACAGACAAACAAATCTGAAATTTCCTAACAACACACCTACTTTTATTCACAAAACGTACAACATTCAATACATAAAAACTAAAGTGCTTTGCTATCAAAGGCTACAGCTAGGGTTTGGTGCTGCTGTATTTTACAGTAACGTAATATCCATATGGTTAATAAAGGTAACTTTCGATAAAAGTAGTTAGCATTACAAAAAGAAAGAGATAAGAAAATTATATTTGCACAGATCAAAACCAAAACTGAACCAGTTTGATTGACATGTATTTAAATCCTTAGGACTTAAAAATTATTTCTGTACATACAGCTTCATTTATCTTTATCAGCCAAAAACTAATTGAAGCAAAACAGTAAGCAACAATACCTAAAAGCCAATTTGATACAGCTAAGGATTTCAACCAAATGATGTGATGCACAATATTTAAGCCATGATGTTAAAAGACTAAAGTCATAATGTGAGAATTAAGTCAAATTTTACAGAGTACTGGTCAAAATATTACTGAAAAAATAAAAATTGTTATACAAATGAAGTTGTTATGTGACAGGATAATAGTCATGATGTTCAGAATGTTATAAAGTAAAAGTCATGAAGTTATAGAATATAATTTGTAATGCTATGGGAAAATAATCATAACGTTATGAAATAAGAGTCTACATTTTCTGACAAAATGTCTGAATGTTATGGGATAAATGTTAACTAAGCCTCTATGTAACGGAATGATGGTTGTAAGATTCCAGAATTAAAGTTGAAATTTTACAAAATAATATTCAGAATGCAGTGAAAGCGTAAATCCCTTAACATTATGACTTATTATCAGATCATACCCACTTTAATATACTTAAGTATTGAAATCTTATGAAGTTATTCCTCAACATAAAAACTTTTTCCTTTGTTTCTACTTTGCCCCTAGTCCTCCATTGTGATTTCAAGGGTTCGTTTGATCTTTTTACAGGTTTATAGACAACAGTGAACAGTCTGAATAATAGCATCATAATAGCATCATTGGTGTTGCAGACCATTACTCTAATGTTGTAGTGTTTTGTGAATTTGGCTTAATATTTGGTCTAATCCTAAAAAGTAGAGGAGCAGCAATATATACAGGCTAGACGACTTATAAAACAATTAATATGTACATCAAAATGGTTTGTTGCCAGTTCAACAAGTGCTCCTCTGTATCTAAGAGAAAAAATAGCTTTGTGTACTCAAAATTACCAAAAATAACTTCTTCAACTCTGAATTTGTTCATGACCTTTTTTTTCCAACCAAAATCCCGAACTCTCAGCAGGAACCTGGTGTCGCGTGGCATTATCAGAGTATGATCAGCCGTTTATAGTCCTGCTCCATCAGAGTCCATTCAGTGACTTTAAAGGACTGTGGTACAACAGCGTTTCATCCATGGGTCATACAGCAGAGGTTCAGGCTGGACTCAGGCCGTGCCACGCCGACACCACTTTCTCTGGATGAGCCATCATGTCCTTCCACTGCTCCACAGCTTCAAGCACTGGGCTGTCGAATCCAAGCTGAATCTGACAGAGACACGCGAAAGGCCATTATCCCCCAGTTTTTTAACATTCATCTGAAACCATTACCATCATATAACGAGAAATAGTTCACTATTACTAATGTTTCTAAATGTAGAAACTCGGTCTCATTTAAAATGATTTCAGGGGCGCAGATGGCTTAGTGGATATGGCCGTGCACCATGAGGCTTGCCCTCAGGCGGGTGGCCCAGGTTTGATTCCCACCTGTGGCCTGTTTCCCGCATGTCATTCCCCACTCTCTCCCCCTTCCCTACTCTATCCACTGTTCTCCTCACCTATCCAATTAAAGGCAGAAAAGCCCAAAAAAATATCTTTATAAAAAAAAAAAAAAAAAAAGATTTCAACCCCAAGGATACCAAGCAGCTCTGGTAGTTTTTTGTTTGTCACATTCTAACTGACTGTGGTCTTATTTTTCTCTACAAAGTGAAGTTCTGCACCTCTATGGGTGTATAGGAAAAATTCAAAGGATTTTTGATGTGCCAATATGTGGTGTACTTACATCACTTGGGGCTTGATGAAAACAGAACAGAATATTTTTGTTATAGAAAATGCACCTTGAGCAAACAGTCTAATTTCTGCAAATTTTCAAGGAGGACAAGAAAATCAAGGCAATGTGTCTTTTCTGTTCTATTAATGCATGTTTTTGATGTCACTCACAATAAATTCAGATGCCATGGGAAATTTGAGAATCTGACAATTTCGCCAGTTTTTTCAGGTTTCGGATTGGACAAATGTTTTTTAAATGCCAGTCATTTAAAGGTTAGTGGTTTTTTTTGTTTTTTTTTGCTTCTGCAAACATATTTGGTATCCCAAGGGTTTAATATGTTCAAATGTTTATATACAAAAAAGTGCCCGAGAAGGCATCATGTGGCCTCTGTATTTACAGGATTGGAAATTGGCTGCAAAATTTTTTATGACTTCAAAGTGGGCCCAGAGTTGGAAAAGGTTGGGAGCCACTGATCTAGACTGTTATATGGTTATTATCTGTCCAATAGTATCTCAGACAGTATGGAGGCCTCACCTGACCAAGACACTGTTTTCTTCTGACTGAGCTGCGGCTGTACAGTTTAACAGACAACGAGCAGTCATGGTCCAAAGCCGCCAGGAGGAAGTGAAACGTCTCCGCCCACCGACATTGACCCTTAGAGGCTTTTATCACTCGAGTCTTCTTCTTCATCACTACCCGCCCCAACTGATGCATCTCCGCTTTAACAAAAAACGCTTCGGACACAAGAGAGACTCACATGAGTGACATAAAACCTGAACCACATAACGCCAAAGTCCACTCTCACAGATGCTTACCTTGTGTGAGTGGGGTGGAGGATGCTGGGAGGTTTTGCGCAGCAAGAACCTGGAGCTGGATTCGTCCGTTTACTGGTTGGAAGCAAGTGGTGAGATTGAGCTCAGCGTGGCAAACCTGAAAGTGTAAATCAATACATTTAATGGGTGTCTATGTGGTTTCAGGTGCTTTTAGAGGCTGTCTCAAGTGGCCACTTGAGGTATTGCAGTTTTTAGTGTTCTGCATCAGCTTCACATTTTGATGACAAAGGTTTTTGCTTTGGTAAGACCCATCACTCTGTGAATTTGATGATTAACCTGCATGATGAAACAGGATGAAGAATCCTACATGGCGGACTGTTGTAGGCTTGGGTCAGAGTCGCTCACAACTAAGTCTAATGTAATAAAACTGACCTAGTTTAGCCCCAGGATGTTGTTTAACTCCCTAAAGACACTGTTTTGGAGACAGTTCTTGCCTTATCTACAGGAACTCAGGGTCAGTTATGCACATCTGTGATTGACTCAGGGGTCTTCTCATTTGTTCCCACCACAAACCAAAATATTTCAATGAAGCTCACTTCTGAACAGTTTCAAGTTGACTTATAATAATGTAAGTGCTACACAGAGCTTCACAAAGGCAGTAAAATAAACCTGACAATGACAAGTATTAAGAAGCATGTAAAAGGAAATATGGAAACACAAGAAATGTGTCGATCACTGCTTCATAGGAAATGTTTTTTTTTCTATCCCGGAATGAACTAGAAAGTGGACGACCGGCGTCAGTGTTCAAAGATGAAACGTTTATTTCCAAGTTTCATCACAACTGGGCCGACACTTTGGCAGCTACCTGCTTTCAGAGTTTGACCCGCTGACCTTTAATCACGACTCTCTCTGAACAATTGCTGTAAATCGTTGGACAGCTGTTTGGTGTCAGTCAGAGCGTCACTGTAAGAGCCTTTGTGTGTTTAAAGCTTCAACATACTGACCTTTAATCATCTGCCAAAAAAAGCTCTTTATGAAAGAGCCAGACAAACACATAAGAGCATCAGCCGTTATAGTACGACATCAAACCTGCGGCTTGATGCTCTACATGTTCTGACCTTTAAACACAGAAACCCACCAGAACATGCAATATGTATTTATCTTCCTCACTGGGAGAAGAAGGTGGGGAGAATTTTCTGGATTTTGGGGAAGATGTAAAATATGCAATTTAACTTCAAAAGGGAACAACTAGACTCTATCACACATTTCTGACAAAAAAAAAAAAAGATTTCATCTCTTAACCCTCTGATGTATGAATTACAAAAGTTAGAGTCAGGATTTTTCCCTTGAGTGTTTTTATTTGTATGAAGGCATGAAAAAAAGTTTTCCTTTTTTTTCAAATATTTGGAACTGGGCATTCAACATAAAACAGTGTGAACTTAATGTAAATATGACTTTTTTTTCTTTGTTTGACTCCTTTTTTTCTTTTTTCTTTAGTAATTTCATGAACAATCTTTTTTTAAAGTTTTGCAAAACTTTTTATCTCTCTTTCATCCATTTAAACACTGATTAATTTATAGTTTATAAGCTTTTACACCCTCAAATGTTTGTCTACAACATGTTCAAAAATATATATATGTTTGGAAAAAAACTGATAACATCTTTTAAGGCCCTAAGAAGAATAAAAATACCCTGACACAGGCTAATATGAATTTCCACCACATGAACCATTGAATTCAGGAGTAAATCACTTCGATATAGGTGTCTACTATAGGGACCACTATGCACCACAGGGTTAATGTAAGCTTTAAAGGGGGGGTATAAAGCCCTCTCTATTTTGAACATGGATGTAAAATATCAATGCTGGATGTTCAAACTAAGCATGAACAGATTCTCAAACTTCTTCACAAGATCCTCACATGACTTGCAGAAACTGTTTTTATAGTAGCTTCGGTTCAGCTTCAAACAGGCGCCAATTCGGCTGCAGACTCTACATCCTGTTGTTTGGTTTATCTGAAAGTGTAATCATCCCCACGTCTTTTACAAAAACTGCCATTTCTCTCGTCCAGACTTCCTTAAGTGCAGCCGTCTCGACTCCTAAGAGCCTTCACTGAGCGACACTGATTTAGACAATTTGTGCCTTTTTACCTGCAGATGGGTGAAGTCACTCACAGAATCAAATGTGCCCTCAAAGAGCCTAATGATGATTCACTGTCTGATCCTTTAAGTGCAAAAACAGTTCACTTTTACTTCCTCTGGCGAGACAAGCATCCATTTATCAACAAACCCACTCTCCACTGCTGAAATGGTTTGAGGTTTGACCTACTTACCACGTCTTTCGTTTCCACAATCATCACTCCGGCCCCTTGTTTCCAATCAAAAGCCTGTTTCCAGATCCCACTCGATAATGAATCCCCTTTCTCTTTCTCTGTGATTATGCAACAAGCCTGACTCAGTGTCAATATTATCCTGTGAGGGCCAAGATAACTGCTCCTGCCAGCGTGCTGCAATCCATCAGGGAGACGGTTTTATGAGGTACACACAGTGCTGGGCTCTTATTTACTGAGCACATACAAAGGATGATAAAAGGCAGCAAACAGAGAACAGAAACTTTACGGAAAAGTCTGGGATATTCCAATAATGGAAGGTTTTTTCCTTTGAGGCTTTGGGTAAAACAATAAACTGAATATCTGAACTAAACAGGACACAAACAAGGAAAATGAGTTTGAATGTCAGGAAATATTCTGCACCAGAGGAATGGACATTTGGTTTCACATCTCAAGTACTTCTGGATTGGCTGGAGATGTTGGTACAATGCCACTCAGGAAGAAGTTTTATTGACAGGGTGATCAAACCACCACACAATGGACTCATAAGTTATGTAACTAATGTTCCTTGAAGGAGGAAAACCAGATACAAGATGTCAGTACTGTGGGGGGGACTGTGCCTTCGTAAGACCAATCAACTGAACTTCACCATCCAAAGGGAAAATGAAATGAAGACTTACAGACGACTTGGATCGAGGGCTGAGGTCGAGCCAGTGCTCCGTCTCCTGAGCATCCAGCTGTCGTAGAGAGAGGACGCACTCCGCCACCGTACGCTTCTTGTTGCTGTGAGTCTGCAACCTCAGCACCAGAGCGCTGCAACGAAGCTGCTGGAGATGCAGCGCAAACACAAAGGTCTCCATGAAGGACACATCCTGAAGAGAAAAGGGATTATTTAGTTTATATCACAGCTCATTCAGGAATAACAAACTCATATGAGAATGTGTGGAGCTTCTGCTGTTACCTGACAGTACTCTTTGATGGAGCTCTTGAACTGGATGGGTTTTGGGACAGTGATGATTCCTTTGAATCCAATCTTCTGCTGTTCCACCCCATCAGGAGGAAGGTTCAGATCTGAACACTGACAACGAAAGATGAAGATATTATGTTTATCACTCTGTGCTTTTAGCCCCTTTGTGTCAAATGCAAATGCAAAAAAATCTCAGCTTCTGTAACATCTTTGAGTCCCATAAGGTGGGGTTAAGTTTCTTCAGACAGGATAGTGTTAGACAAAGGATTTTAGAATCATCTAGACCAATGGTTCTCAACCTTTTTGAGTTGATTTAACATGCACTGGCATCTGGGACCCCCTGATTTACTTTTCATTTGTTATTATTATTTTTATTTGAATTCAAGAAAGCAAACAATCTCGTGCTAATTAAAATTTTAACAAAAGAAGGGAGAAAAACAGCCCAAGTTTGTTTTTGAAGACAAAAACAATGTCTGAATTTCTTATGACAATTAGAAAAATATCTGCCAGTGAAATATGAAAAACTTGCTCCTCAGGTTTCTTGAAATTTAAATGTCTTAATACCCGAAACTTTATTTACTTGTTTCAAGCAATTCAGACCTCATTTTTATCTTTAAATAACTTGAAATGACACTTTTTTTCTGGGCTGGTCAATTGAATGTGGCTCATATTGAGAATAAAAAGACATATTTTTCTGAAAATAAGACACTTGCTTAGATTTAAGTTTTTTGTAGTGACAATATGAATGAGTACATCAACTTTTGCTCATTGAACTCAATCAGGTAAAACACGGCAGTTCACATAATACAAACTTAGCTGATAAAGCAAATTTAGGAAAAATAATGAGGCAGAAAACAACTCAAACAACCCTGCCTGAAATTTAGTAATTTAATATTAACTAACTTTTTTCAAATGACTTGGTGACCCCTGAAAATTATATCACGACCCCCATTGGGGTTTAGGACCCCATGGTTGAGAATAGCTGATCTAGACATTAAAGCTGGGAACAATTATTATTTCATGATCAGAGACACCAGCAGAGACAGTTCTGCTTCTCTGGAAAAAATAACCTTTCCCCCATACGTCTCCAAACCAAAGTTAACAGAGCACCAAGAGTCTCTAACAGAGCTTTGTGTTCCCCAAACACAGAGGGAGCATTGAGAAAGTCTGCAAAGGAGCACAATGGAGCTTTTTGTGTTTTCATGCTCGCCTCTCCTCTCGGTGTGTAACCTTACCTGGACCAGAGTGATCCACACCTGCTCCAGAGTCTCATGGTAGCTCAGCTGGATGCAAACCTTCCCCAGCTCACGTTCATCCCCAGACAAAGTGATAGAATCTGTGACATTGGAACAAATCAGTGCATGTTTTGGGTCTAGTGTTGTAATTCAGATGTTATCATATACTACAGCGCCTTCCTCCTTCCTGCTTCCTGCTGCCATCTTTATAGAAAATAATAACACCATTTCACTAAGTTATGTTGTAACTTACCTAAACTGCTTTCAACGGAGCCAAACTTAGGGGAGGATGTGCTGCTGTGGACGCTGGTGAGCGAGTCAAAGTGCTGCAGGTGAATCCAAACACAAAACGTCATCAGTCACAGCAGCATGAAATGATCGCCAGTTTTTCTGATAGAGATCTAGATTTTTGAACACAGCACCTCGTTGCATCTTACATGTTTCTTTGCACGCTTTCCTCAGATTGGATGGGTGCATTTGTTTACTGACAGATCTAAAACCAAGGTGCTGAGCCTTTAATGCAACAATTACTACAGCTGTTTGTTTGCTTATTATGTTGGCAAAATAAACATTTAGGCTTCAATCTTATTCTCACTGCAAAGGATGATAAAGACAAAAATGTTGCCCAGGCGTTTCTCAGTTTAAGTGAATTAATGTTTCATTGATCAATATTTTGGCTGGAGCTTTAGATTGAATGGTATAAAGTAAGAATTTCTTTGTAACACATATTATACCAAATCCTTCATTATACAAAGAAATTCTGGATTCAGATTTTTATCATTTAATAACTCTCTTGATATCAGGAGAACAAATAGAGATTTTTTCAATTTCCACTCTTAAAAAAGCTTTATGGATGCCTAAATGGCTCAAAAGAGCTTTAGATGAGAATTTCAATGCCACTGTGATGTCTATTTTGTTCATCGTTGGACTAAAGCCAGAAGTGGGCCAGTCACAACACTGCAAAAAACTGAAATCCAAGCAACTATTTACGTCCTATTCTTCAGTAAAAATGGTCTTTTTAGTCTCAATATGAACCAAACTCAACTGAAAAGACCAGAATTATGTCTTTTTTCAAGATATTAAAAGACAAAATTGGTGCCTGAATTTCTTATAATGAGTTAAAATAAAACCCGCCAAATGGGCAAAATTTTCTTACCCTATCGGCGGGTTCATATCAACACCAAAAATACAATTTTTACCAAAAAAATAAGACGAAATCACTTGATTTCAGCTTTTGCTGTGAACTTGTTTGATTATACCACATCAGGTGCAAACAGAAAAAACTTAAAGTGCTCTGTTGCACCTATGGAGGTCTTTTCTTCCGGTCTTAAATCTTCTTTGTGTTGTATGTCCCTTTGGACAAAAGCGACTGCTAAATTAAATCGTAAATAGAAGTGGAGAAAGTATTTCAGAACATAAGTGGTTCTAAGCTAAGCTATACTGGCTGGCTGTTGAATATTTGGCATATCTGTTCATTGGCCAGAAGGGCAGCTGAAGGTTTCGCAATTCTCCAGGTGCCACCTATGAATTCTCAACCATGATTGGCTGTTTGCCTTAACAGATATGGAACTTGTGTGAAATAAGTTATTTAGGTACCTTGAATGGTAGAAAAATATTTTTAATACATTTACAAAAGCAAAAAAAAAAAAAAAAAGATGTTTTGTGCCAAAACGTTGCCAATGAATATGATTTTGACAGTTAGTTTGTTAGAAGTTTGTTGACAGCTGACCCCTTCCCTCCTTAAATCAAAGTGCTATCTGTGAGGCTTGTTAGCTGTGTTCCACTTTGCTGCTGTGGAAACTATAAATCTATATTTAGCTGAAGTTGACACAGGGTGAGAAAGGTGGTGTTTGAGCACAGATAAGATAGAGAAGAGTCTCACCTGCATGTGAGCCTGAGGGCTGGAGAGATCCAACATGGAGCTGCTCAGACGTTGGTCCCCACCCGGCCGCAGATTCCAACCTGAGAGTAAAACAATGATGCACATGAAATTTAATTTAAGGTCTTAGGTTCAAGAATGTGTAATCTGGGCAGTCTTGAGGAGCATGGAAATGATCGTGTCCAGCTTTATCCCACATTTTGTTGATTAAAAGTTCTACACTTCATACTGAAGTTAGGGCATGTGGTTGTCGTTGATGTAATGTTTCTCTACCTGGACTGAGAGGACTGGAGCTTCTGTTCTTCAGCGTATCTCTGCGCGTGGATCCAGGGGACATAAACTCAACCATCTGACCCCGATGAAAGCTGGACTCAGGGCTGAGGTTGAGGAGGCTGGAGCCCTGCAGCTCAGCTTTCCTCTCTGCATACGTGCACCGAGCTGAGCCTGCAGAGAGGACACACAGCTGGAGGTCAGAGTGTGTTCGTCTGAGCACATTTTTTCCTTTCACTGAGTAACCGAAAGATAAGCTCTTCATTTAGAAACAGGATATCCTGGTTCTTTTCTCTTGTGTCATTAAGGGTCAGTTCAGTAACTTCTAAGCTAGTTTTAATTAAACTGGTACATCTGAGGCACAGGCTCCAGGAGTTTCTGCTGCAGGGTTTAGCTTGGGTTTGTTTCAGGTGGAGCAAAACGTGTCATTATAACCTTCACTAACCCTTTTGTGTGCCGAGTTGAACTTGACGTGAGTCATTGGATCCTGTTTGAATTGTGTCACTGGGAATACCTAATAACAAAATGTCATAACATCGATATCTGCAAAGCCAGCAACCTTGTTCTTAATAGACCTTTTCCATCTTCAACATCTTTTGCATCTTTTACGTCAACATTTTCAACCATGATTATCTCCTGTTGTACAATGGATCTATATTAGCTCTTGTCTCTGTTATTAACTTATTGGAGTGTTTAGCTAACACCATTGTTTATCATCTGCTCCAGTTACAGGATTCATCACACATTCACAAACGCAAAAATAGAGATTTGCACAAGATGACAACACCAGTTTTTGTCAGTTGTCAGTTTCACCAACACTTGCCTGACTGGACAAAGTCAGTGACATTTATGTTTAGTGGGCTAACTCTGCTCTGTTCTTGTCTACTTTTATGTCTTAAAAAAAGCATCTTAAACGTAGCTACCAACAAAAATACACTACTGACGAATGCAAACACCTGGACTTGTTACATCAGCTATCAAACGAAAAAAGTGGCAGCTGATGGTCAAAAGACTTTTACAAAGGAAAGTCGTGTTATTAGTTTGATCCCAGTTTTTACTCATAAGTGCTCTTATACATAACTTTACTTTTTTTCTATAAAGCTTGTTTAAATTTACTTGCTTGCCCAAATGGTTAAGGACTTACAGTAATTTAAAAATACAAAAATGTAAAAGGGAAGCTCTGGGGCACCAATGGGTTAATTTTTTTGAGTCACAGGTCAGTGCTTTTTGCCTCCAAAAACTTGACCTACCTCCAAAACCAAATAAACAAACAACAACAAGAAAAAAAAACCCACGAACAAAGATTGTGACGGCTAAAACACCAAACATAAGACTTCAATTCAGAAATTCAAAGCTAAGTGTGTGACATTGGGTGAGCTACATGAATAAAATGTCACAGTAGAAAATGAGTATGAGATAAAAGAAAGAAAAGAAATTGGATGATGCAATCTGCACCGACTCAGCCTATAAGAAAACAGACTCACATTCTATCTAAAATTCCCGTAGTTTTTAATCACCAGTCTCAATCACGACTTTCAAGTTGTTGCATGAAGTTCATTTTGAGTCAAACAGACCTTAAAGCCAAGGATGAGTTATGACGTGATGATAATTTGCCACTTAAAATATCTTTTTTTATATTGTTCATAAACAGTGTTTTTATGGGTCACAGTTATCATCCTTATTAAAATTATTTTATTTCTTATTAGAGATGCACTTAAACAAAGTTTGAGGCAACCTTGGCTCATAACTAAGCTCCTCACGTTCACACCCTGACAGCTTAAACACTCCTGGAGCCACAATGACGAGCTTGAAGCTCTTAATGGGCCTAATCCTGAAGTCAAACATCAATTGTGGAAATGAAATGATATGTTGTACGTTCAGGTGATGAAGAGAAGCGGCATTATTTACCAGCCCAACCTTTAAATCAACACTGACAAAGAGGACGAGTTTTCACGATGCTGCTCACTGTAGTCTGATGGTGAGATTAGGATGATTAATCTCTAAAGATCATATTTAAATGTAAGCACAGGGAATTCAGTCAGCTGATATAACATTTCAGGTACATACTCTGTGGACCGGGCTGGAGGTTGGGGTAGCGGGAGCCTCGTGGTTGAATGTATGAGGCCTTGAACGTTGGGAGGACAAATGGCACCTCTCTACCATCAGGGGGCAGTTTGGACAGGAGATAATCCTCTGACACTCCAACCTTTCCTTCTTCTGGCTCCCACCCATCAACCTCATCCTTGTTTGGAGGCAGCTTCAGCTTTATCACTGGAAAACAGATGAAATCACAACATCAGATACAGATCAGCTGATGAAATGTAGCGTAAACTCAGCTGGGTTACCTTGGGTTTCCTGCTCCTTTTGCTTCATGAAGCTTTTGCAGCAGTCTTTGAGGCACTCCATGGCTGCGAGAGTAAATAATCCAGCCCTGAAAGAGTAAGTGGAAGTTAGAGTTGACACAGCAAACAAACCTTTTTATGAGCCAATCAGAGGCTGAAAACGCCCAGAATGTCAGAACGGTGTCACACGCAAAAATATGCAACTGTTTCAATCCAGTATTTGAAGTTTTTCAAGCTCATTTTGAGGCTTTTTGTGATTTATTTTGATGGGAGAAGCAGGAAGAAGTGGAGTCATGCAGGGCTGTAGTCTCTGTACATGGGGCACATTAAAGCTACTGAGTTAAATCAGCATTCTGCATCTGTCTTATGCATATGTTAATAGAAAGAAACTTTTTTCTTATCCCACTGGCAATTCTTTTTTTTACATTACAAGCAATTCAGACATCACTTCTGTCCTTCAAAGACTTGAAGGACGACATTTTTATGGACTTGTCATTTGAATGTGGCTCATAAAAGAAATAGTAAGACTTTTCTTTTTTTAACAAAAAAAATGAGACATGGTGACTTTCTGAGATGTCAGTGTTTAAAATGTACATGCTTTTTGTTGTTTTGTGATCCCAAAATGTAAAGAGCTCTACAAACAGCCGTTATTGCAAAAGCTGCATATGCACATTTCTTTAATAAGTCTTTAAAGTTTTTATTATTATTATTATTTGAATCATGCATCATGCAATTATGCAACATTTCCCCAAAGGAAAAGACCATGCAAATGTTTTGAGGCAATGAAAAAATCTTGAAAATTTTCCAGATCTGGTTTGAAACAACTAGATTTGATGATGCAATCCCATGTTTTGATTCCAAAATCTGTATTTTTTCACACTCCTGCAACTTTGTAGAGGTTTCACCAAAATCTGCAGTAATTCCATAATTTCAAATGCTTCAAATTTACCTCAGCTGTGACAATCTGAGACAGAATCACTTAATTGCCAAGTAATTTATATTTATAAGGAATTCGTCTATTTGTGCCAATAGTTAAAAAGAGTGTAAGAACATAAATTAGGTGATGTCAAGAATATAAGAACAAAAGTGTTTGCATGCATAAGCGGGAGCATAAAACGGAATAAAAATGTAAACAAACAAACATGTACACTATGAGAAGATTAGATAAACAAATATACTGAAAAACTTTTTGTTGAAGTGAGAGTTGTGCATGACAGTTGTACATAATGAATGAAAGCAACAATTTGTTTCCTGCCTCAAAGATGAGAGAGAACCATTACCATAAATCTAGTTTATCTGATTTTATCTCCTGAACTTTCTTTACTAGTCTTTAAATATCACATCTGTGGTGGTTTCTAGTCTTTTAGAACAATTTAGAGTTTTATATCTCAACGCGTGAGAGGAACATGTCAGGAGTTATTCAAAGAGTCTAAAATCACCTGATTTAACCTCCTCTGTGCCACATTTGAGCTTGTAAAAAGATATGAGTTGGTCCAACTTTGTCAAACACATAAAACAGAGTGGGTATGTAAATATAAAGAATGTAAATGAAAACTTACCCCTGTGATGTTTTCACTCAATGAGGGTAAACTCCCAGCTGAGCAGATCCTTCTCAAGAGCAGACAGGAGAGGAGTGGAGCTCAGGTTTCTCATTCACTTCACTTATTGCTCTCTCTCTCTCTCTCTCTCTCTCTCTCTCTCTCACTCTCTCTCTTTGATTCCCGGACAGACTCTCAGTGTTTCAGCTTCCTTCCCCGAACACAGATGAGCGCACCACTTTCTGTTTTGAATTTCTCAGTTTATCCTTTCTGTCTTATCTTCATCCTCCTCAGTCGATATTGAAACTCTGTATCCACGTTACCAGAGTCCAAACAGAGGCAGCAAACAGATCCTGTGTCTTTATTTACAGAGCGCGCTCACTGACAGCTTCAGTGAGGACACGTTTCACTGCAAACCTCAGTATGGTGCACTTCAACTTTTGTACACCTGAAACATCCCTATTTTCCTCAAAGAAAAGTAACATCCTCTAAAAAAACCTCTTAATTGTACTAACTAATGATTTTGTGCACTCAGGCCTAAAAAACTTTTTTCATTTTTATTGAAATGATCCACAACCATGAAACTATGAAACCTTGAAAAAAATGTGCTGCAGAAACCTCAAATCCAATCAGACACATTTCATTAACCTCATGTCAGATTATCCCAAACTCATTATAAGAGATACATCACCGAATAGGTCGAGATAAAATCTTTCTCTAACATGTCATGTTGATGCAAAGTAATACATTGACAGAGTGAGAAAGCAATAGGCTGTAAAACCTCATGATCATGCTTTAAGACCTAGTTGGACTTAATATATTGTAATCTTGGACTGTATTTCTCCATTCCCGTACATTTCTTTTTGCATCTCCCTCTATTCCTCTCTCTTGTTGCGTTTCTCTCTCCTTTTTCTGTTTCTCTAACTCCAACATGAATCTGGTTCTGCTCAAGGTTTCTGCCTGTTAAAGGGAAGCTTCTCCATTTCATTGTGACTCCACTGTAATTTTTACCATATAAAAGCCATTCAGAATTGATTCTACATTTGATAAACAAGTTTTATTTCTGGACTTGTCCGATAAATTTAATTAAATTTGAGTGTAATTAGAACTTGGATACACACTTACATTACTGTCATGCTTCTTTTTTTAGGGTGCTTATTTCAAAGGTTTTAAATACAGGCTGATATAATCTGATATTCATTTTTGTTGATATTGGACCGATGTCTGATATCAACAATATTGGATCAGTTATCATTTATTAACATAAACTTGAAGACTTTTAAAAACTCAGACAAAGGAAAATCGATAACTTTTTTTGCACAACAGATCAAGTGCGAATATTCACCAGATATGTTGTTTCATAATTATTCCCCCACCAACCGTTCCCTCCCTCCGTTTCATCTTGTAGCCAAATTTTCATAAACTAGACTAATTTTTTGTCCCTCTTCTTCTTTGTCTGTGGCTTGTTTGTGATCATGTTTAATGCTTTTTTCATAGCTCACAAGTTTTGAAGGGGTTGAGGTTGCAGGTTTTGCAGCATTGGACACATTTTGGAGATTTTGTGCATCAACCAAACATTAGACTGAGAATGTCCCCATCTTCAGGTTACAAAATCTATGCTTCAAGCTATCTATGGATCCACCTCCAAACTATGCATATGCTGCACTTAAAAAATGCTCCTGCATAAACAAAAACTGTACGAATAAAATATCCAAAACTTGTTGGTACTATTTTTAGAATTACTCAAGCCCAAACAAAACACATACATGTCTAATAATCCCATAAAAGGTGTCACCAAAACTTGCAACTTAAACTTCAAAACTTTTTATGTATCAAGATTTTAAAAATCATACAGTTACCATAGCTAAATCAAAACCCCAAAACTTTTAAACCCCTTTTTAATCACAGTTTTTCTCTATATTCACCTAGAATCTTACATTTTTTCCATTCAGGTGTTTCGCTTACTTGATGGAGGAACAGATGTGTGGTGAAGACATTTATTGGTCTGAAAGAAGATGTGATCAATAATTCATTTAATGACTGGCTTTTACATCACTTCATTACACCCCTGCTCAGATAATCGGGCCTCATCCTGACTCATAAAACATGATGGCTCTCGTGATGCAGTGACTGCTCAGGTGTATGAAAGTTCACAGCTTAACTGAAGGGATGAGTATTCACAGACAACTGGGGAGCTCCTAAAAAAAACGGTATGATGTTTATTCTGGTACACAGCGATGGTAAAACTGGTTTTCAGGTCATTTTCTAAATAGAGGATATCAGAAATTGTACACCATAAATATCCGTCCATATCGCAGCCATAAAAGCTCAGTGTCCATTAAACCAGGGTGGAGATTCTGACTTCCCATCAGCTGATCTTTGCTGAGTCTTTATGAGGATGACACAAGGATTCAGAAACAAACAAAAAGAGGTGACGAGCTGTCTCAGATCAACCATTACATCAGATCCAGCTTGAAGTCCAATCCAGACCCTCAGAATGGGTGCTCCGACACAAATATCGTCAGCCGAATGATGGAGCTACCTCTGAAGTTGATGACATTGTTGACTGTGACCATCTCCAGGTCCAGAACTACCTCCCTTGGTCCTTTAATGGGCCGAGAGAGAACGAGGGTGGCACTCACGTTGCTGGTTTGCTGGAAGAAAAGGAGAGGCATGTGAGGAATGAAGTGCAGGAAATCTTTTCACAACCAGGAAGCAAAAGAAAATTAAGTCGATGAACTTTAAAGTAAGACAAGCAGGCAGGTTTCTGGGAAGACAACAGAGGGTGCTTCAGTCAGAAAAATACTCTGACTTTATCACATCATCAAGAAACTGCACATTAAAACTTATTTCTACAACATGACTCTCCTCAAAGACACATGACTCATTCTCACAGTCCCATCTACTGAAAAAAGCACTGACTGTTAGGTTAGATAGGAGCAGACTGTCATTTATCTCTGAAATACTCACCCTCATGTAAAACTCCCGCCCCTCGTTGCCTGACTTGATCTGGAAGATGTAGAAGGCGCCGGGATAGCGCGTGGTGGCCTGCATCTGGAAGATGTCTGCAGGCACACTGCGCCCCGACGACAGGTCCATGTGTCGGTAAAGAATAGTGAAGGGTTGGTCCCTGCAGGCAGGGTTTTCAGCCGAACACATGCACTGACTGCAGAGCAGAGCAACAGACAGAGAGACGGTAAATTAGAGACTTAATCTGTTTCATACCACAAGAGGAAGTGTATTTTTGCTGAGTAAAAACATAAAAATAGTAAGATACAACAAGCAGAAAGAGTGATGCTCAGTGGAAAAGTGTTTTAAGATAAAGATATGTGAAATGTATAAAGATTAGAAAAGCTACAGCAGTTAAATTATGAACCCCAAGCTTGATAAAAGTCAAAATAAAAAGATTAAAAGATAAAGACTTCTTTCTCATACTTTGATTTTTTTTCTCCTCTCTTTGGCAATAACTTTTTATTCAAAAATATATGAGTTACTGTCACATTTAAAGCTTTAAATACTTTTTAAAAAATTAAATATTTGATCAACCTTCTTGCTGTTGTAGGACTCATTTTGGCCACAAGAGGCTGCAATGCACCACCAGTTTATTAAACTAAAGTATTTAGTGCATACTGAGTGTTGAAAATAAATAGATATTTCTCAAGAATATAGAATGTAATTGCATGAAATATATGTACATATATATTTATATCTTCATCTTTCATTCATGACATCTCTCTTTTTTTTCTTAAAACATCTCTTGTCTTTATTCCTCTGTATTTTAACCCATACTTTGATGCTGACACTGAATGTTGTAATAAATATATAATATCATACATAGGAAAAAATGTATGATTGAGAATGGGAAAGATGTTTTCCTGATATGATGTACCACAAGAAGACCCAAATATAATATCTTTTCAGATGGTTTGTGTATTATTTTTCCAAAAGACATTTTGAAAATTAAAAAAAAAATCACGCTGCATGTCCCTTCTATATAATGATTGTTTTAAATCCTTTTTTCAAAACAAGACTTAGAAAATGGATTACAAGTTTGCATCTCTGAACTTCCATTCATAAAACAACATATGTGCATTCAAAGACTCAGAAACAGTGTGGTAAAGTGGAGCACTCACTTGTCGCTGACGTCGATGTACGGAGGGAGACACTGTAAAGGGTTCAGGCAGGTGTAGCCTCCCTGGAAATTGAAACATACTTGTGCTGTTGTACAGGTGTTGTTACCAGTGTCACATTCATTGATATCTTTAAAATCAAACACACAACAATCAGAGTTAAAACAGCGTCATCATCACAGCAACAACAAGCATCAGTAACAAAGACAGTGAGCATATTATTACAGACGAAAAATGAACATTAGCTTGTGTGAAAAGTGATCTCTCTGAACATGTAAAAAATGAGTTTATAAAATCAAGACATCAACACTGACACCAAACTCGGTTCAAAACTTATTCATTGAAACAATTTTCCCTTTTGTCAGTCTACATTGGAAGACATGTCATCGTCTCCTGTGCTGAACTTCACCTTCACAGCTCCTGCCGTCCTCATAAACATAATATCCAGGCGGACAAATGCAGGAAAATGATCCGGGGGTGTTCACACATCTGTACTGACACAGAAACTCAGAGAAGCTGCACTCATCCAGGTCTACAGGGTAGAAATGAAAAAACATGAAATGCATGGAAACAAACATTTAACACAGCTCATTATCTGGACATGAGGTTCATCCTGCAGGTAATCCAAAGCCTGTAGAAGAGAAACTCCTTCTATGGGGCGTAAAAGATAAATTTTAAGAGTGGTCATAGATTTGACTGCTATTTTTGGGATCACAGTTTGGATATAAGGATGGTCTGTCCTTGAAACCGTACCAAAATAAAAGCCAAACCAGCCACTAAGGCTCAGACAAAGAGGTGGGGACCTCAACTTTCTGTCCTGTCTTTTCTGATGAAAAAATTTCCACCCATCATATTTTACTCTCCCATGTGTTTAAAAGTTACCCAATGCAAAACCTATCAAAATAAAAGCATAAACAATACTAAAAAAGCCCAAAAAGGAGTATTTGGTCTTTTGGCTTCAAGTTTACAACAAGTGCACAAAGTACACAGTAATGCAGAATAGCAAAATGGTAAAATATAAAATTATGCTACTGTTACTATGGTTACTAGGATGCTGCTGTTATTAGTCTGTCACCTGATTCAGAAAACAATAAATGTCAAAGTGGATGTTATGTGCACTCTCATCTTAGTCTTAATTTAAATTCTTGCAGCTGAATTGAATAAGCTGAAAAAATAATTTGCAGCCGATGTATTGTTTTTGTTTTGCAATTGTCGAAACATGAGAAAATAAAAGCATGAGTCAGAGTCTGAGTATCCTCTGGGGAGGGGTAAGGTCACTTTCAAGCAAACTTTTGTGCTTAGGTCATTTTGTTCGGATCAGTTTTTATGTAATAATCTAATAAGAAGATGATATTAGATGCACTTGTGGCCAAAATTGTCAGCTAATAAAAGAGACTGCAGTTGTGTTCATGTGAGAAAGTAATAAAAGGTGAACAGTCTTCTCACCGATGCATGAAGTACCGTCAGACGCCAGCTCGAATCCTTCGTCACAATTACACATGAAGGAGCCGTACGTGTTGAAACAGCCATGACTGCAGGGTTCATCTTCACACTCGTCAACATCTGCAGGAACAACAGAGGAAGACGGATGCATCATAAAACAGCTGTGCACAGCAGGAGTGTGTGTGTGTGTGTGTGTGTGTGTGCGCTGTTTATTAGAAAAGGAAAAGGAGAGAAAAACATCCTGTACCTTGACAGGTCCTGCTGTCCGGGTTGAGGACGAAGCCAGAGTTACAGGAGCAAGAATAAGAGCCGGGGACGTTTGCACACAGTTGTTGGCAGTAACCATATCTACATTCATCAATATCTGGTGAAAAAAGGGGAGAGACAGAAGTTATGAATGAAACACACTCATAAAAAGTCAAATACCCCATAAAAGTCTGCTTTCAGAGAGGAACTGCAGTGATTTAAGAGCATGTGACCAGAAGAGGGTGCTGTTTTTACAATCTGACAGAATGAAGGTGTCACTCTGAGTGTCATTAGCTCATGTGCAATCTTTTTGCCATTACATAAGCTTTGTATCTTTAGGTGTTTCTAATACATTACAGGACTGAAAAATCCACATTGCACAAACTTTATCAGAGATTAACCATCACAGTCATGAATAGTTTCACTTCTTAAGATGAATAACCTTAAAACAGTTTTGATAAAACACTTCAACAAAAAAAGCAAAACTCTAGCTCATTCACAATAAGAGATTATTATAAAATAATAATAATAATAATAATAATAATATACACTGAGTATGCATGCTTTATTTTTACAGCACAAATCAGACTCCAAAGTGACCAGATTTTTGAATTTAGCTTTTGCTTGGTTTGATGAGTCAGAGGCTATAAAACTTCACAAAAGAAATTCAGTATTGTGAGTTTTATAACAGCACTTACCCTGACACTGCCCCCCAATGAGCCAGTATCCCTCAGTGCAGGAACAGGTGTATCCACCTGCTGTGTTGATGCAGACCTGGGTGGGGTTACAGTGATGAGAGTTTGTCTCACATTCATCGATGTCTGAAACACAGAAACAAAAGAAAGCAGTGAGAAGAGAAGCACCTGTTCAACTTTCAAAATCCCCCAAAAAACTTTTTGAATCTGGAAACTGTGTTTTATTATGAATGCTGGGCCCTCACGCTCCTCCCACTGTGAGGTGTGAAGCCAGAATGCAGATTTTATGGGTGTTGACATGTCACACTTGTAGGTGTGTGAAGAAGTGACGTCTAATGCTTCCTGCAAACTAAAAAAAAACACATTTAACTGACCAATGAAACATCAAAAACCCCTCAGGTTTAGTCCACAAGAAAACAGATTTTTATACTCACAGCTTTAGAGTTCAGTGATTCATGTTTGTGCTTTTCCTCCTCTGATAATTTGGTACAGACCGCTGAACAGAGCTGTCAATTAATCATCTTTTCAAGATTTAACAACTACATATTGCATAAATCAGTATGATGAAGAGATGACTGTTATGACAGAAATGATGTTTGAGAATTTTTTAAAATCTGAATTCAAATTTCTTAGTTAGTCTCTTGTCCCACCTGTTGGCATAAAGGAGGAGGGGCTTATGACATAATCTACTGTTTGTTAACAGGGGACGCTCTGAATATTTTGGCTTCACAGCAGTAGTAGTCACTTGGGAGACCAAAAAATCAAACTGAAGTGCTTGCTAAAGTACCCTCCTTGAGCCAAAATTGCCCAACAGTGCTTTCTTTAGAGCCAAAATATATGCTAAAGTGTACTCTTGGTTTGCGAACTACACTAATTTCCCTCTTTAGCTCATTAAATTATGATTAAATGCCCCCCCTGGGAGCCAAAACATGTGCTAATATGTCTTCTTAGGAACCAAAACTCATGCCAAAGTGACCTCCTGGTTCGCAAACCACACTAGTTTGCCCCTATGGCTGGACAAAACATGATTAACTGCCCTCCTCAGATCCAAAATGTGTGCTAAAGTGCCTTGTTGGGAACCAAAATTCCTGCTAAAGTATCCTCTCAGGAGCCAAATGCTTGCTAAATTGCCTTCTTTGGGCCAAATCTTCCCTAAAGTGCCTTCTTTTGGAACCAAAACATTTGATAAACAGCACTCCTGGTTAGTGAACCCCACTTATCATCCCCTTCAGCTTGTAAGAATACAACAAACTACCTTTCTGGGAGTCAAAACAGGTCCCCAAGTGCCCTCAAGGTTTGCCAATTACACTAATCATCCCCTTTGGCTGATTAAAACATGATAAACTGCCCTCTTAGAAACCAAAACATATGCTAAAGTGCCTTTTTGGAAGATTTTCTTTTGTCCCTGCCCTTCAAAATGTTGGCACATGCCACTCCTTCACTATCCACCTGTTGCATTAATTTTTATTCACAATAAACGACAAGACACCACAAATTTTTTTTTAAAAAACAGCTGATATACCTTAAATTGTGAGACATTAATTTCTGCGAACATTTAAAATTCATGATCAGGCATTCCCAGTTTGCAGACACACATTAGGGACAGCAGATCATCTCCAAATCCAACTGAGTTTAAGAAAACCTGAACCAATAAGTGAACAAAACTAGAGGAAAGACAAAGATGTTTATCAGTTTGAACATAACAGCTCCAATAACAAAGCATCCCAACTTTTCAGGAATCTACAGTCAGCCAGATAAACAGATCATATTACAATATTTACACTCACATTTTTACTGTATTATTCCAACATGTTTTAGTGTGTTTATCTCAGCTTATTTTCATTCATAGAGAGACTTTCACACAATCAGACAGATATTTTAACATTACTACAGCATGGACTCAAAATTAAAGATTAAAAAGATAACCCTTTTTAATTTCCTGATGAAAATACAGACAGGCTAATCCAGGATCTAATATCCAGCAGCAGAGAGGAATATTATATTGTTTCTGGCCGTTATGCAAGCTCATCACCTTTTAAGGATTTGTTGTTGGGGTGAGAAGAAGTTGCAGGATGTGGAAGCATTTTTAGTATGAAAATAAAACAAAAATATTTCAGCGAGTGTGATACCAGATACGGTTTTTTGGCAGTAGATGTTTTCTGCTCTACAACCCTGAACTCAATCCTACTCAGCCAAAGAGACAAACTGTTGAAAACTACCTTTACAAGAGAAACAATTAAGTGGTGAAAAGAGGCAAAAATGACAAGAAGTAGCAATAAAAATACATTTAAGGTGGCAAAAATTGTCAGAAAGCAGCAAAAATGGGTGTAAAGGGGCAAAACTTGGGAGAAAAGTTGGAAAATAGAAAGTGGCAAACATTTTTAGAGGCCTGACACTTTTGTTTAAAATATCCTTATTTGTTGATCTTGTGTAATATTCTAACTTTCTAAAACACTTAAATCTGGGTTTTCATTATCTGCAAGGCATAATCATCATTATAAGAAATAAAGTCTTGAAATAATTTACTCTGTGTGAAATGAGTCTGTATAATATATAGGTTTCACTTTCTGAAATGTGTGACCAAAAATATTGAACTATTTTATGATATTCTCATTTTTTTAGACATGCAGCCAGAATTTATTTTTCTTTGTGGGGTTTTTTCTTTCAGCAGAAGTCCTACTTTTCTCCATCCATGAGATAGGGGACCTCAAAATAGTTGCTGAATGAATCTCAGTTGCAAAGTAGGGAAAAATAATGGCAATAGAATTATTTTGCTAATTGTTCAGCTCTAAAGAGGACAAAGTAAAATTGCAAACTGGGTTGATTTCAGAGTTAATAACTGCTTTTAAAAGTTTCTGGCCAATCAGAATTCGGTATTTGTGAAGAATGAGAAAGTGTGGTCCATTGGCTGTACCTGCAGCTTCACAGTTTCAGTCTTGAACTTTCTCTGCTGGCTCTGAGATTGTAGCAGCGGTTTTCCAATCAAAAGTCTGTTTCTCTTACACTCAGGTTTTCACCACCCTGAGTCAGAAAAAGCTTTTAACACAACAGCTAAGGTTTCAATAGGGCATCACTTCACTATTGTTTTTGCTCTACATTAAAGAATTCTTAGATTACATCTGAATTCCTTTGGCGCCCTCGGAGCAGCTCACCCTCTACATCATAATGGCCACATTTCCTTATGAGGATGTGACAAATGAAAAAATTCCCGCTTGTTTATGGTTCTCGGACCATGAAGTCACCGATCCCTTGAAAACCGGTGGGGGAAGTGGGTGTGGGCAGCCTCTGTGTTTGCTCAGGCAGCTATGAAAAGCGATAACGTCTGTCGGTGGGAGCGCTGGCCTTTGTGCCAACTTGGACCACTGGCCCTTCACAGGGGTGGAGGGGCCCCGGGGTGATCGGCCCCTGGCCAACAGCTACACGGCCTCGGCACCTGCATGCAGTTACCAAGAAAACCTCTGATTGGTCCTCATCTGCCGCCCATGTGTGGCCTTACTGCAGATCTCCGACCTACACAGTTCAGCTCCTTATATAGAGCGCTTCATGAGCTGCTGGGGTCGCCACCGGCAGAGTGATTGACTTTAAGGAACATCTAAAACAGAGGAAAACAAATGAGCTCCTCTCTTTCTCTCTGCTGTGTTCGATGTTTATCCTTCAAACACAGGGGGACTGAATCTGATCAATGAACTTTTTTGTTTCCAGATTGTGCACCCTGAGTCAGATCCAAAAGCCTGTGAGGTTGAAATACTTTCTCAAGCCACGGAGGAGCATGTAATCCTTTTACTCAAATACAAACATGAAAAAGTGGGAATAGGAGCGGAAATGAACTGTGCAGCTCTGTGTGAAATGAAAAACACGACCGGAGAGCTGAACTATACTCCACTTACTCATCTACTTCTTTTCATGACGCTGAATTTAAGCAATTTCTTTTCATTTCTCCTGAATTTTGGAATGACTGCCTAGAAAATTGTTCCCATAAATCCACAAATAAAGTTGAATCAGACTTTAGGATAAGCTGTATTAAAAAAATCCCCATGCAGCTACAGCCTGGACACCAGATGAATCTGTCACTTCATATTTCATTCACTCACTCAGACACATCTGGCTTCCTTTCATCATCTGACCTGGTTGAAGTTGAACCAATCACGTGTTTGTTTGATTTGAGGCAGGTTGAAGCCACAGAGGGATTTCTGTAAACAATAACGACAGCAGCTGCTGCTGGACTGTACAAAAAGATAGATGACATGACGGGTCTAAAAGTGAAGCCAAAGTGATGAAGGGCTTTTACTACTGACTGGCTGCAGAATGGCTCATAAGGCCCACAGAAATAAAGCTTTATTTTTGTAATGCACGCTATTTAGTCATGCTTTTCACTTCACTTCTTGCTGCCTCTGTGATGAAAAATAACAACACTCCAGAACTTCTGTTTAGCAAACTTAACCAAAAAAAAAAACCTGACTGCTCAGTTGAGCCAAAAGTAATGTGTTTTTGATTCAAAGCAAAATAAAAAACACTTAAGTACTTCAAGTTTAAGTTCCCGCCTATGAGCTTAGCACACAGGTGCATGTCTAAAGGCAGCTACAGGATGACTTCACTGCATTTATTCAATGAGTTAATTTACAATTATGTTCAATTATAGTTTTTTCCTCTGATTGATACATAGCAGAAACATAGTTTATTTGATATGATCCTTGTTTTGTGCAGAACATGAGTCAATAGGCTGTAGTGGAATACAAAGTTCATTTCAGCTGCACCAAGATCTGATGTCGCAAATCAGGTAAGTCACAAATTAGCAACAACCGTCATTAAGGGTCTAAAAAGGATGTAAAACATGTTTGAAATACAAAACTTTTGCTCCTGCAGAGCTGTGTGCAGCGGATCATCAGAGAAGAGGAGGAAAAGACAGATGTGGCTCTATGAGCTGATCTGCTTAGACTCTAAATGATGTCACCAGAGGGACTTGGAGAAGTTATGAAAACTTGACTCTGATGACTAAATCATGTATTTAACCATCTTTTGCCTAATTAAATGCATCAGATAAATCAGTGGTTCTTAAACTTACACTATTTTGGTGTTTTGGTGAAATGATTTGGCATAGCCCACCAGGGGGCTATGACCCATAGTTTGGGAATAAGTGCGTTAAACAAAATCCAGATACTATTTATCACATTTAATCTAGGAGAAGTCCCTGAAGAGACTGTGAGGGCTACACAGCCTTTTTTCAGAGAATATGAATGATCACACAAAAACTTTTGGAAGTTTCTGTCATCATTATTATTTAAAAAGAGTATACAGAGTTGTATGTTAGTAAATGGCTTCACCCAACCACTAATCATAAGTGAAAGACAGGTTTCTGTGTTTTCATTCAAATTCTCTGAGAAAAGGCCAAGAAGTTATAAATTATAAAGTTAAAGAGCTTAACCTGTGTTTTTGCCAATGCTCTTTCACTCTCCTGTTAAGCTTTTTCTTCTACTCTGACATCCCCCAGCTCCAGTGTCCAACATTACAACAAAATAAATCCAAGAAGTCTTTTTCAGCAGAGAAAAACACAGATCTCTCTTCTCACTGCTAAACTTTGTCAACAAGCCTTATGTTGTCATAAAGACTTCCACATGCTTTGAGCCAATCTGATCCTGGATACCCTGTACAGTGAAACTGTGAAATAGCATTCAGAAATAACTAGTTTTGGAGCTGATGATCTCATTTTAAATTGTTGGTTGTGATCAGGCACATATATGGAAATGAGACTACAATAGAAAGTCCACACAGAGTCCATTTATCCTGCATCAGAACCACAGTCTGTTACTGGAGATCAGCACATGCATTAAAAACACACCTGATTTGCTGGATTTGCTCCATTGTTCTCTGATCAGAGCCGTTAGTGAGGCTGATGGAGCGTGCCGCCATTAACCCGAACACAAAGCTGTGTTTGTTGCAGGGTCAGACAGGAAGCTGTGTAATTTCTGCTCATAGCAGTCAACATCAATCAACAGCCCATTACATCACTACACACACACACACACACACACACACACACGAATGCACACACAGAGCAGTCGTTGGGGTGTGAGGAGTGGGTACGATCGGCCCCCACAGAGGCCTGCCTGTTCCCCTGGACGGCGATTTGGTAACAAATGACCTCATGGTTGGCACCCTGATGGCGTCGTTTACCCAAACAAGGTTGTGAGCAGATTCCCTGACAGACTTTCTCTGCTAAAAAGAGAAACAGTCCGTATTTGTGCATGAGCAAAAGCAGAGGGAGACAACTGCTCTATATGTGTGTATTTTCCACTCATTACAGAATGAGAGAAAAACACCTAAAATGGACTTTAAGGAGGCCGTTCTCCCTCCTGGCTGGATGCACTTGAGTAATTTTGTTGAGAAGTCTCTGAACAGCTGGAGGGGGGACATTAGATGTGTAGTGTTTCTCCGACAGCTGGGATCTCTTGTGGTTGTGAAATTGAGCAAAGATTTCCTCACTGTGAAGAAGTGAAGGTCGCTCGCTCTACAGACACACCGACACTCGGAGATGTCAAATAACATCTGCCCCTGAGACCTGATGGAGTCATGCTCCTCCACCTTCACCCCATGTAACCTCAAGTGTCAAAATTGTCAACTCAAAAATTTGCTTTAAAGGTCAGAAAACAAACTCTTGTGTGTATTTTGGATAGAATTATGTAATATTACAGCTTTTGATATCATCGAATCCTTCAGCCAACTGGTGATGTAACATAAGCAGCATGTGAACAAATATCATTGCTCATCCTTAGATAAGTAAGATAATATCAAGCCTGAAATTACAAAACTGTGCAGAAAGAATAGAGCCATTATCAAGAAGTTAGTTTTCCTTATAAAAAGGAGCATTGAAAATTGATGGACTGGACCCCCAGGCCCTCACCTCAACCCCATCCAGCAGATTTGTAAAATAAGGATGTCTTGAGTTGCAGAAATCATGAAATAACATGAGTGTTGAAGTCCTCAGGAAATATATTGGCACTATGACAGAGAAATGTGCAGCTATAACTGCTGCAGACCAAATATTCGAGCTAAAAGTACATAGAAACATAAGGACATACTTCATCAGATATTTGTTGTGCTTAGAGAAATGATCTGCATGTTTCATTATTAGAATTTGGAGGCAAAAAAGTCAATACTTTCAGATCTGTTAGGTGTTCTAATGGATTTGTTGGGAAAGAAAGTTCCTTATAGTGGCTTTAAAGTGATTCTGTTTTTAAATTCTGTATTCACGACTGAGTCAAAGAATCAACGTAGAAGTGATGACAGACGACCAGAAGGTGGTGCTCTCCTAAGGATGAAGGGATGTTCCACTTTAATCTATTTCAACCCAAACCTTGATTACAACTGAACAGCCAAAAACAGCTGAGTGGAACAGAATCAGACAGAACAACTGTGTCTGCAACTGTTTCGCATTTTGCACTGTCTCATCTTGTAGTCGAGTGTCTTTACTTTGCTATTTTGGTTCTGAGAGGAGCAAATTTGAGGGATAAAGTTTCTTTTTGATGGTCTAATTTGTCTGCTGGCTTAAGGTTATTATTAAATCTAACAGCCTCTGACAGTTGGAGGAGGAATCTTTCTTTGAACCACGTGGACTCATCTGTGACAAATAACCTCCTGACGAACAGGTTGTAAGCAGACGTATCAGAGCACATGTTGCTGGATCTGAGTTAACTGGCAACATTTGCTGTCTGAAATGTTTGAGAGGACGCACTGACCTGCTGTGAGTAAATAAACGTGGCTTTTGTGCAGCTGGTAAAAATAAACAGCTGAACAAAACTTTAAATGAAGAGATGCACTGACTGATGCAAGAAGTAAATCAGCACAGTTTAAGTCGATCAGACTGTTATTAGAGCAGCTCAGAGCAATAATTCCTCCAACACAGATCAAGATATTGCTAAAAGAGATAACTCATTAGAGATATAAACAAGATGAAGTAGAGCTATAAATCTTCTCAGCCTGTGGCGCAGTCTGACTTTTTTCAAATGTCTTAGTGTTTGTTATCACGCTGTCTTCTAGGAACTCTCCAGATGGTTTCATTTAATGTTCGTTTGAGGTCCAACGAGGTGAAATTAACCAAGATTTCACAATGAAAAGCCAAAACTAGAGAAGAGCAGAGAGTTAGTACTGGCCAAACGCTTTTCTTAGAAGTGTTCCACTTTGCCATTTCAAGGTATAAGATGTTTTTTATACACTGCGCATGAGTTATAGGAGAGTGTGTACAAGTATTTCACTCAGGGTGTGAAATTGTTACTGCATTTTGCTGCAGTAGAGTGTTCTCACTTAAAATAAAAGCATGCAAGTCCTGCAGACAGACTCACCATTGCAGGTTCCATCCTCTGCAAGCGTATATCCCAGGATGCACGGCGTTGTGGTCCTCACTCTGGGGTAACTGGGCTCCACAGATCTGGGAATAGATGGAACAAAGGTGTCTGGGAATCCCTGCGACGGGTCCGGATACACTGGCTCAGGCAGGATGGGGGTCTCCGGTCTGTAGGGTTGGTTGTACAAGCTCCTGGGGATGCAGAGGTAGCCCCCGTTCTGGTTCACACAGCGCATGTCTCCTCTGCAGGCGTCCGAGAGAGTCCGACACTCGTCCACATCTAGAATACAAACACAGGTAAAACTGCATCCAGAGCATCTGTGGGATCTGTTTATTTACTGGTAACATTTAGTAGAGCACTAATTAATAATTAATAATTAATAAATACTTATCTCATCATCTATAAGGCATTGTTCATACATTGATACTCATTTGTATATCATACACTCACAGTGGTAAAGTTTTATTATTAATGAATACCACCCTCTAAAATGTGCAGAATAACCCTTTGTTCATTGTTTATAATGATGGATTCACCAATTACAAATAAGCAATAATAGTCGATATGTTTTAGTATGTGTTACCAACAAGGTGGGCACTTTGACACGCATTTTGGCTACTCGCGAACTTTTAGCTACTTTTCACTTGGGCGTGTTTTTTGGCTCCCGTGACGAAAGATGGCACTGTAGTGCTTTTTGGCTCCTAAGATGGATGTTTTATTTTTGCCCCCAAGAGGACACTTAAGGGTGTGTTTTGGACCCCATGATGGAATTTTCTCTTGTTTTCATTACCAACATGGCACTTGAACATGTGTTTTGGCTCCCTAACTTCAGGAGCTTTTTTGATCTGTAGGAGGGTGCCTAAGTGTGTTTTGGCTTTGGTCGTGGCACTTGAATCCTATTTTGGCTCCTCAGAGAGATGTATGCATGTGTTCTGGCTCCCAAGAGAACACTTTAGAGTGTGTTGGAACCCATTATCACTAATTTTGGCTACTAAGGTGGTACATGTTTTGGCTCCCACAGAACTTTGACAAGCGTTTGGAAGGTCACTCAAGTGAGTTTTGGCTCCTACAATAGCATTTCAGCTCGCATTTTGGCTCCTATGTAGATACTTAAGTGATCATTTTAGTTCCTGAGAGGGCCCTCTAGTGTGCTTTGGCTCCCAAGACTGCACTTCAGCAAACGATTTGGCTCACCCATAGGATCTTTGGTATGCATTTTGACTCCCAGGAAGGCACTTTCGCATGTTTTGGGTCTAAAAATCAGCTACAATCCATGACATATAACATGTGTTAGAAGGCTGTGTCGGACCAAAACAACTACACATAAGCCGAAAAGTGGGTAAAGCTGAAACAATGTTCTGTGTCCTCTTTTGTGCTGACTCTGATGACTCTGTCTTGTAAACTGGTTCATAATGGCCATAATAGCTCATCTTTGTCAATAATAAAACATGTGTAACTGTGTTTGTACACAATATATAAATAAGTATTAATGTATGAACAATGCTTTATAAATGATGAGTTAAGTATTAACTAATGCTGAACCAATGTTTAACTAATGCTATTGTAGTTAATGTAGATTGTTACTTACTTCTTGTTTAAGTCCAGAAAGTTTGTGCTCAACAAAATGTTTTGATTACACTCCCAAATATAGACTTTCAGAATAAAAGCACAGGATGTCACTCACCTATACACTGTCTGGCCCTGTGGTCATATGCGAAACCTTCTGTGCAGGTCTGAGGAGACAGGAGCAGAAAGAGTTATTAGGACAAAGAAATTAATTATTAAAGCAACATCACTTTCTAGGATGCCTTAGGTGCACATAAAATAAGTTTTATCAGTTAAATTTGCATCTTTCATAAACTTCTTCACCAAATCATTGGAAGGCTATGCCCATGAACTTGATCTAAATGAATGAAATCCATGAAAAATTGCTCTGCAGGGGAGAAAGGTGTTCTCATACCTGTCCATGTCCAGGCTTGATACAAAGCAGAATAAATACCAGAGCAGCCAACATCCTGTAAAAAAAAAAAAAACAGAGCTCGAGTTTTTCACCTTGCTGTAACACATTCATTCAGAACTCAAGCAGCGAGCCTGTTGCGCAAAGATAAAACCAAAGACTACTGACCTTACAGAGGAGAGAAACGTGGAGTAAAGCATGGTTCCCGTAAAGTGAAAGATTCAGACGACCCGTAAACTCCCCAAATCCCCTCTCCACCACCCTGCAGGGCGCTCACAGCCCCCCAACTATGCGCCTTTACGCGAAAGCCGACAGCAGGTTTTCATTAAGCGCTGTCTGCTCGAGCTGCAGCTTCGGTACATGGACCAAATGACTTTCTCCAAAACGGACTGTTCCGTTTCTGCTCCGCTCTCTCTGCTCGGCTCCGCGAAAGTATTTAGCAATGCAAATTTGTTGGGCCCCCTCCGAGCACTTTCTCCACAGCTGGATTCAATCAGGGAGAGCCAGCCCCCTCCGGTCAGAGCGCGCAGAGAGGCAGCGGCCCCACAGCTCCGACAGACAGCCTGCTCCTCCTGCTCCTCCTGTGCTGCTGCTGCTGCTGCTGCTGCTGGGGGGCGAGGAGACAGAAAACATACACAGGGAGAGTGTGTTTTCCAAAGATACAAACAGCCCCCCCCTCTTCCTCCTCCCTCCTGCCTCAGTCTCAGCTGAATGTCACTGCACATCTGGAGCCTTCAATCCGCGCTGTAGTAGTCACATCTGGTTTGTACGGAAGGAGATTAGGGCCATATGGGGAAAAATCTGAATACTGAGAGCTGCTTTCTCTCCTGAATATGAAGCAAAAACCTTTCTCTATTTTCTTCTTTACTTCTTCAAACAGTCAGAAACTTTACTTTGCAAGAATTCCACATTTTAAAGATTACTTTATTTTCATTTTGCTTGTCTTTTTTGTTTTCTGTTTTTGAGAAATAATTTAATAGTTTTCTCATTTTAATGTCAGATATGTAGAAATTCGTTTGGTGCAAGTTTTGGCTCCCAAGAAATTGGCTCCCATTGACATCACTTTATTTGTAGGCTCTCACAATGGCAATTCTGATCACATTTTGGCCCTCAAGAGGGAACTTCAGTGTGTGTTTTGGCTCCTGCAATGGCATTTTAGTGTGTTTTAGCTCCTTAAATCACTGAAGTTTGTATTTAGGCACTAACAATGGCATTTCAGATCACATTTTGGCTCCCAAGAGGATACACAAGTGCGTTTTGGCTCCAGAGATGGCACTTAAACACATTTAGGCTCCCAAGAGGAGACATATTAAGCTTGTAAGGGCCCGCTTCCAAGATGGGGCTTAATCACTTGTTTTGGCTCCTAAGAATGCACTCAAGTTTGTTTTAGCTCCTACAATCACACTTCAGCACATTTTGGCACCCAAGATGTCACATTAGTGTGTGTCAAATGCAGCCAAGCTCACCTAAGTGCATGTTTTTCAACAATTGTACAATGAGGGGAGGGAACTGTGCCCCCTGTCCTCCCCTGCGCACACCACTGCCCAACATGTTGTTTTGTTTCCTGATAACCTGAAAATTCCTGTATCCAGAGAAAACCTGCTACCCTTCAGAAAATGACATAAATCTCTTTCAATAAGAAAGTTAAAGAAACATGAATCCAGAGCGGTTCAGGGTCAGCTGTACCTTTATTTGACTTCAAAATCCAATCAGGTCACAGGGTTCTAACCTCAGGCGAAGATTAACCAAGTTCAAGGTAATCCAACTCTTTGTTTCAGATTTTACATCTACAAAAAAATTCTTTTACAGCCAGTTTTTACATTTCATGGATACACCTGGAGAAACCCTGTAACATTCCTTCTGCAGCGGCTGATTGATGCCTTTAAAAAAAGAAGAGCAGCTCAGTCTCACCACGGCCGCCTCTGGTCAGGTAAAACTTTCTCAATGTGCAGTTTTTACATGTTGTAAATATATATATTTATATTAACCATTTACAATCCTGATTATACAACTATCTAATTAGCAAAAATGCAGGCACTTATCTTCCAAAACGTCCTTCGTGCCCATAAATAGGAAAAACTCCGCCCATTTACACATGTAGAACTATATAATAGTGCTGTACTTAAACATAGGAGCAGTCTCGAGCTTCTGATCAACCACAGTCTGCAGTCACAGCCACAATTACAACGCTTATTGCATATCACGGACTGGCTGTCTGGAAAAGACAAGATTTAGCAAAAAATGTCTTCATGGTTCTAACAGATGTAGGCAACCACATAAATCTGCACACAGCCAACTGCTGCCAGAGACATTGGAGGCAAGTCCTGGATCAGAAACTGCATTGTCGAAAAAGAAAAAGAGTGTATAGACATGGGGAAATAAAAGCTGCAGGTCAGAGGATGGAAAGGGAAAGATGTGAGGTGTTTCCTTCTGCTGAAAGAGACGATGAGAAACTCGAATACATGAATGGAGCTGCACACCATGAGTCTGAAAGGTCACTTGTGTTCAGAACTTGTGCGACGAAGAAGAATCAGACTTATCGATGATCAAAAGGACACTTTCTATGAAAATCCAAACACTTAATGATGAGTGTGAACACAAACTGATGAGTAAAGGGAGATTCGGCTGCATAGAACAGTCATTGCAAGTAAAACTAAGCCTTAAAAACAACATTTTAGTTCAATCCCTCTGACACAGAGACACTTTTAAAGGGTGATTCTGGTGTTTTCAAAACCATGGGTCCTTTTTCTTTATGTTTCTCAGAGCAGGGGAAAACAGAGTACGGGCAAATACATCAAATCAAAGTAAAGACACTTTAAGGAGCAGCCTTTTTTTCTTTTTTAAAGTGGGTTTATGTGAGGTAGACGTGCACCTCATCCAGAACGAAGCGTGTATGCATTCAACGACGTAGACTGCAAACCCTGTGATTGGTCCTCTGGCCATAAACTCTATCTCCTTTGATCTCTCCTCTTTATAATAACTTCTATTTGATTAACAACAATATTTCTGAACTTGAATTTATGCTCATGGACGACACACACATGTTCTAGGAGGGAATACTGACCTGAACTAAACTCTTCCGCTGTTACTGTGTCAGCCAAGCATTCTGTATTTGATGCATTAAATAATACACAAGGAACACAGAGGACAGTGGTAACACAAAGTAGCTTTCTAACAGCAAAGTTAAGGGCTGAAAATCTTCCAAAATTAGATAAACTGGTCTTGGATAAAGGTGACAGGGTAAGTACACTTACTCTTGGTAAATATCTCATGCAACAAAAGAAGGAACTATTCCTTTAAAGTGTGTCTTTCAGCGACTAACTCCTTTGCTCATTACAGAGGCAGTTAGAATTAACTTATCTGAGAGTAAACTGCATTTTCAAACAACAATCAGTCACCATATCTCTCTCTTTGACTCCATTTTCAATAACAGTAATTTCAGCTCACAGAAAACTAAAGTTTGTGGTTCACCGCTGCCTCAATGGGTATGTTTTTAGTACAGCTGTGCAGCACAACAATACTGGGTTGGATCTAAAACAGCTACTAAGAGACCAAAGTCCCACAACAACAAAAACAGGCTAACTATCTCAGCAGCCAAAGGTTAAAAACACCTGTGCTCTGCAAGGTTAAAGACTGTTTTGGTCAATGGAGTCTGGCAGTTTTGGTTGCGATGAGTTAACATGTTTCAACTCCAAAACAATGGAAATCTTCCCCAAAAGATCCATTTCTGCAGAGCATCTGTCTGTAATGTCTCAAATGTTGAATATCAAACTCGTTTTGTTGCATTTAACTGCACCAGACCCCAAAATGTGTCCAAAGTTTAAAAACACCAGAGTCACCCTTCACGGCTTTGAGTATTCTGATGATTTATTTTGGAAGAAAATAAAAATAGAGCAGCAATAAGAAGCAGAACTGCTCAAGTATCTCAGTCTGTAGTGTAAAAACCACTTCACTGTCCATCTGGTTCCAGGACAGATCACTGCTTTAATAAGTCTTTGAGCACAGCTCCAGCACTGGCCTCAGCTGAGACTGGCACAGGTGTGAAGGTGGGCAGAGCGTCAGAGATGGGCTTCATCAGCAGGTGACCTCCCCCTGAGCCTCCAGGAGCAGAAGTAGTCATCAGGGGCACAGCAGCGGAGCGAGGGGCCAGGAAAGGGTTACTCTCTCCGGCTCGCTTCCCAGCTCCTGTGAGGAGAAAGATATTAAATTAAATCAGGTTTGATGTGTTTGGGGAGGTAAGAAAGGATGGAAAAGAACAGGAGCTTCCTGTCTGACATGACTTATTAAGGGCTCAGGAGGGAAAGAGAAACATCCTGGAGGCAGCTCCTCTCAGGGGACTCGTTTACCCGTGGCAGCACTGGAAGCAGCGCCACTGGTTCCCCTCAGGGGCGGGGCGTTCAGAGGCTTGATGTCGAGGTGTGAAAGCTTTGGTGCAGGCATCGAGGGGGTGGACTCAATCTCCAGGAACTTGACAAACATCTCTGAGAAGGACTGCAACAACAAAAAGTCGAGACATTGAGGGGTTACAGAGGTTTTTTTAAACGATACCCTGCTGATGAGGAATTTAAAGTGCAGATTAGCTTCCTCCACAGAGGACAAGAAACGACACAGTCACTGGATCATTATCTGAAAGAACAACATTTTTATTATATACCCTAACTTATGTTATTTACCACACCTGCTTTTGCTTTTCATATAGATCTTTTTCCAGCATAAACAAAAGCCTGCTGTTACCTGATTGGTCAATACTACCTTGTCCTTTGACCCCTCAGGTGGTGCCGCATTAAAAACCCACATCATTGTGAAAAGGATATTAGCATTTGGGCTCAGGGACACATCAGAAAACCATTCTTACTTCACAGTTCATCACTACATCTACAAGAGACGGTTCAAACTCTACCATGCAAAGATAAAGCCATACATCAACAACAGACAGAAACGCCGCTGTCTGCTTCTCTGGACCCGAGCTAATCTGAGATGGACTGAGGCAAAGTGGAAAATTCTGCTGTGGTCTGACGAGTCCACATTTCACACTGTTTTGGAAATCATGGACGTGGTGTCATCTAGGCCAAAGAGGAAAAGGACAATCTGGACTGTTCTCAGCGCAAAGTTCAAAAGCCAGCATCTGTGATGGTATGGGGGTGTGTTGGTGCCCGTGGCATCATGGGTAACTGTCACATCTATGGAGGCATCATGAATACTGAAAGGGACATAGGTTTTGGAGCAACATATGCTGCCATCAAAGCCATGTCTTTTTGAGGAATATCTCTGCTCATTTCAGCAAGACAACCAAACCAAGACACATTCTGCATCTGTTACAACGGTGTGGCTCCGGAGTAAAAGAGTGCGGCTACTGTCTGCCTACAGTCCAGACCTGTCCCCCATTGAAAATGTGTGAGACATTATGAGGTGCAAAATACAATGGAGACTCCAGATTTTAAATGGAAAAGGATTCCAGCTCCACAACTTCAATAATTCATTTCCTCAGGTCCCAAACGCCTATTGAGTTTTGTTAAAAGTAAAGGTGATGTAACACAGTAGTAAACAGGAACCTGTCTCAGCTTTTTAGGAACATGTTGAAGGCATCAAATTCAAAATGAGTGAATATTTGCAAAAAAATATTAAAGTTTATCAGTTCAAAGAATAAATATCTTTTCCTTGTAGTGTATTCAATGAATATGGGTGAAACAGAATTTGCAAATCATTGTATTCTGATTGTATGCTGATGTTTTACACAAGGTCCCAACTTCATTGGAATTGGGGTTGTGCTATCAATGAAGACTAGAACATTTCCTGGATTACTCCCTTACCGAGTTGAGCCCTGAGCCACTTGTGGGCCTCTGTGGAGTGTTCGGGACACTTTGTGCTCCTCTTCCTCCGAGCCAGCTCGACACCCATCCGGTAACACCGTGTCGTCCATCCTCCTCTAACATCTGCAGGCAAAAAGTGAAGGATTAAAAGCACATACTGAAGGATTCTTAGAGGAAATTGTGTCTATAAATCATCACACAAAGACCATAAATCATAGAAAACCTCCATTATCGTGTTATTATCGTGTACAAGACCAAACAAAGTGATCAATCAGTGCAGGTACATTAACATGACAGGCTGTTTTTAAAGAGAGGCTTTTCCTCTGTTTTTGAAGAAGTGGTCTGATTATTTCAGTATTAGTTTCCTCTCTGCCTGCCATCCCTTTCTGGAAAACGATTTTGTGGGTCTCTAAGCTCAAACACAGGCCGTCTGATTCTCTGCTGACAGCACACACTCTCCCCTCCTCATCCACAGTCACTTATACTCCTTAATCATCCACGTCATTATCCTGGCAGGGTTCAGACTCAGCGACCCAGTATTTCGATCCTATGAGAGTGGGCCGCTGAGAAACGTTTCAGGAGGAGGATACAAGCCGCTCCTCTGAGGTTGATTCTGAAAAACGGTCTGGCTTTTGTGGGACACTTGGCTGCCGTGAACATGAGTTGAGTGGAAAGTTTAAACGACGTTAACAGAAGCCTGGGGAGACATTAAAAAAGAAAATGGAACAACCTCCAAGACAATAAAATAGCTCTTCTGAGGAGTTGTAATTGCTTTTGCCCCTTACGCTGTATCTGTTTCCCTTTAAGAGTGTTGGGTAATTTTCTTTGGAAATACACACCGCCTAGAGGTCTGGACCAGTAGAAAGTTCTCTGTGTCCGCGCTGAGCTCGCAGAGGATTTCACTGGAGTGAAAAGTCAGAGTTCAGCCGAGAGTTTCAGGGTTCACAGTTTGTCTCTGGAGGACGAGTTTCACTATATAAATATTTTCGGAGCTGAAAAGGTCGGTCACTGTCACTGTTACAGGTCAGAGTGGTCGGTGAGTAAATAAAAGTAAAACTCCCCCTCAGAGTGGAGCAGAGGACGGCGTTCTTTACAGAGGGAAAAGTGAAAGTATCTCAACAACGTTTGGATTAATTGTCATTAAATTGTTTACAGATTCTTTTTTTTTGTGAAATGTTGCAACAACTACAGGGGGGATTTCAAGAAAATCTAATCCAAATGTTTTTTTCCCCCCTCAGGAGGAGACTAATATTTTCTTTACTGTTCAGGAGACAACATAAAACAGCCTTTCTTTAAAGTCAGATCTCCAGCTGAGTGCAGGTGTAAAGAAATAACAAAGATCATACATCGCAGGAGGGAGAAACAACAGCTTAGGTATCTCTAGCTGCGTTTTCATTACACATAGAATTACTCAAAACTTAAATACTAGAATAAAAAATGGTGATGGAAACACAAACATTTAGAAAAAAACTCTCAAATTTTGATTGAAAGATTTTAAACTCTCATGAGCTGTTTTTCAGAAGCTTCAATAGTAGAATTTATCACAAAAGTGCAATGGAAACCCCTTGTTTCGCAAAAACATGTCACCGGACGTGAATAACAGACGCATCTATGAACTCAATCCTCTCCAAGAAGTCCTTCTGTTGTTCATATCTAAACACTCTCTGCCTTCGTCTGTTGTCAACATCAGGAATCAACAGCAACACCCATCAAAATGAAAGTTCAGCCCTTGAAATGTTTATGGTATCCATGGTTACCGCTGGTTACTGCCCTCCTTTTGCATTCAGCAACTTGAATGAGATTTTACTCAAGTTGAGTTCAATTCTTGTCATAATGGAAACACTGGCAAGGGGAAATTGTACTTTATCCAAACTTCAGAATATTGCTTTTGTGTTGCAAAAAAAGTGGAATGGAGGTGCAACTTCTGTAGCCAATCACCTGTAGAGTTAGTTAGAATTTAAGTTAGAGAGACGGAAATAAATGCTGCAACCGTCAGCGGATGAACTTAATTAAGTGTGAAAGAAACACTGTATCCATTCACCAGGTCTCACCTTATCCACATCTTCTCGACTCAGCCCCAGAACACTTCCCATGAGCCTCAGCACGTCAGCACGCTTGGTTTTAGGTGTGTGGAAGTATCCTAAGAACAGGTTTCGCATCAGGACCCTGAAAACAGAGTCACATGAATTTGATAAAGCATGATGTGATTCAGACGCTTTGACCTTTGCTGTCATTTTCATTATCCTCCTGTAAAATACTAAAGCTCCAATATCAGGTGGGGCAAAGGCTTTCTTTTTTTTCCCTTTCCTCTGCACCCTTAACCTCAAATTGTGTGCCTCCAACATGCTCAAAGTTGTAAGAAAAGATGCCACTAAATTCAGTCACACTGAAAAATGTATGAATCCAGTGTCCAGTAATTCATGTTCAACAGCGCCCAACTTGTACCAACTCCTCCCACATCTTTTAATTTTTTTCAGATTACCTTCAAACCAAGGTGACGATTTTTTCGCCAACTTGCAAACCTGAATAGCTCTTTTACGCAATGTTGCATCAGCCTTTAAGTTGGGAAGAACTTTTGCACATGAGGCAGCTTCTTCAACGATACAATTTGTGTTGCATAAGCTCAGGAGGCTTTTTCAACCAAAAGAGGAACTTTTCCTTCATTTAATCTAAAAATCATCAGAGTGCTACAGCCACACATACATTATTTTAAGATGTACTGAAGTTTCTACGATTTCTTCAGACTATGAGGGTTAATTTCACTCATTTTTGCCGTTCAATAATAACCACATGTGCTCTTAATTGTTTAATCTAAATGAAATAAATGAAGGAATGTCAGGTTTCATCCAAAGGCGGCTTAACTTACTTGTCTATCTTCCCTTCTGTGCTATTCAGAAGGTTCATCAGTTTCCTCTGAGCCTCTTCCAACATCTCCTGCCTCACATCCACTGCAAAAGACAGACAGAAGCAGAAATATTCAAACATTTTTCAGTCTGTGAATGAAGCTAAAAGCTGTGATTCAATCTGTGAATCCTTCTCCAAAAGTGTTGAATGTTTTTCTAGGGTTAGGTTATAAAAGATCATCAGGTGTCAGTAAACGAGACACAATGTGGATTCATTTTCAAACATACCAGCGTTATCTTCTTACCGCTCAGACTATAGCAGAAAATTCCCACAGCTTGCCAACTATTAATAGACCCAGTGTAATTTTTCCATAGGTGACTGGTTTGTAAAGAAAACATACTTCATGAACTCATATCAGCTCTGATTGAGTGCAACGTCTGGGAGCGTGAAGAAAAAGAAAAGCTGTCTGGGATTTAGCTGTGATGTAACGCTAACGTCGCGTCTGAGTGAGATTAAAGTGCGACACAAATGAAAGAGTCTAACTGAAGGAAGAATCACAATTTCTCTCATTCTGGGACAAGTGGAGTGTAAAGAAAGACAGAAATGTGGAGCTGGACTGAAATAATGTTCAATGTGTGAATGTAAAGCAGGTAAATGTCAGATGAATGCAGAATTGAGTGAGTGAAAATGCTGAAACGTGCTCTCACCTTGTTTCTTCAACTCTTCAATTTGCTCCTCCTTCAGATCAAGCTGATCAGTGAGACGAGACGCTGAATCCAGAGCGGTGTTAGCTTCATCAAGGTTTATCTGTGAGAGAAGACAACAGTCAGTCATCAAGCTGCAGATTCAGCGCTCCAAAGAAGTATTTCAGAACTCAAACTTGGTGTTTGCAGCACATGGACTGTTTGAGGAGTCACCTGAAGTGAAGAAGCCTGGTCTTCCAGCCTCTCAGCTTTTCTCCTCCACTCCTCTTTTTCCTTTTTGTGCTTCTCCAGCTCGGCTGAGTACATGGCTTTCTCCTCTGTTTGGGAGAGAGATGATAAAAGTAAGACGACATGAAGATTCTCAAACAGCAGTCACAGGCTGCAGAACATTTTAGTCTTTGCACAGGGCGAACTTGTGACTTGCCTTGTTGAAACTGCTCTAGCACCATCTGCAGGTTAGAGAGCGACACTGCGTACTGGTTGACCTGCTCCTGTGAGGTTCTGAGACGGAGGAGAGCTTCATCCCGCTGCTTCACCGCTCCGCTAAGCTGCTCCTGTAGAGACTCCACCTGCATGCTGGCCTGTTGACTAAAGGAGGCAGAGGGAAGCAGAAATAACAAAATCAAAAACACTGAGGGAACATTTGTTTGATCAGGTAACCTTGGGGGATAAATTCTATTTATGTTTAACTTATGGTGCCTTTTTGAAGGACCTGCAGACTTTTTGAAGAACTCTGGGAATCATCAACAGCAGGAACCAGGGTCAAAATTTAGTTCCAAAAAGCTTTCTGCTCTGGTTGCTACTTTCCAAAGGTCAAGGAACTTAAGGATGCCAGTGTTTTTACCTCATTCTCCATCCACAACAAAATTCAACAAAGCCATGATTGTCTTGGTTTATTGAGTCCGAAACAATGGCCTCCTTTAAGCCTGATAGTGTGGATGTGTCTCCATCAGCTCCCGGTGTTACAGTTTAAAGAGTGACCTTGTAAACTGGAGACCTCGCGCTGAACGTTTCGAGTTTTCAACACAAAAGAAGTCCTCAAGAATGCATCCTGGTTTAGTTTTTGATTCACATCTTCTCATGTGTGCAGTATTTAACAACAACAATAGAAGGAAGAATCCAGTTAACAGGGTTGTGCTTTAAACTAGAACACAGATTGATTTCTGCCATAGCTTTTTAAAATCTGTCTTCTGTCTTTCAGTTGCTTTCTTACTGCCCTCTACTATTCTTGAGGTGTAGTGCAGCTACTTTTGTTGCTTCTCAATAGACCCATTCAGGTTTGACATCATCACAAAGATGAACACGGGTTTTGGCAACAGAAGTGAGGTTTGGCTCCATTCACTCAGATAAGTTAGCATTCTTTAAACACAAAAGTAGAAGTGTAGGTAGTACAGAAATATTTGCTTGTTCTGGAACCAAAAAGTGGGATGGTACAGGTCAATAATTTGGGGACCTGTCCTGGTTTAAGTCAAAAGAAATGCCACAAAATGGGAGCCATACTTCCTGGTCAGTGTTGACCCTGATGGTTCGCTTCTCACTGACCTTGCATTCTCCACGGCACTTGAAGACGAAGCCAGCTTCTCGTCCAGCATTGCCACCCTCCTCCGTAGCTCCGTCTCTCTGTCTTCTGCAGAAAGAGCTTCTCTGGTGTACGACTCCTCAATCTCCAAAAGGTGATTACGCAACCGTTCCAGCTCCAGGTTCAGCCGCTGCTCCTTATCCCTCATGTGCTGAAGCTGTGAGGGAAAGAGAAACATCGGAACGTCAGTCATGTTTCCTCCAACTGTCTTTACTCACCAACAAATGACCCATGATGTTAAAATTTTACCTCAGCTTGCACTGCAGTGGTCTCCATTTGTTTTTGCTTCAGCGCCATCATCACCTGATCTCTCTCCTGCTGGAAGGCCACAGCTTTTTCCTGCATGGACTTCAGTTCGTTCAGGAGCTGATTCAGCTCACCAGATTTACCCTGCATCATGAAACAAACAGAAGAAAGTATTTGATTTGAGAAATAAGAATTTTCCCACAACATTATCAGACTTACACTGGAAAAACTGAGTCATCACAAGTCATCATGTTTTATTTCTAGTAAAAATTGTCTTATTATTCTTGATATGAGTTGCATTTAACTAACAAGTCCAGAAAAATGTCTATTCAAGTAATTTAAAGACAAAATTTAGGTCTTAATTGCTTGCAACAAGTCAAAAAATTCTGCCAATGGGATAAGAAAAAATTACGAGCAATTACTTTCTTACCCTATTGGCAGATTTTTTTGGCTTGTTACAAACAATTTAGACCTCATTTTGGTCTCTATACAACTTGAAACAAGACATTTTTCTGGATTTGTTAATTGAATGTGGCTCATATAAGAATAACAAAACAATTTTGACTGAAATAAGACAGGGTGACTTGTTGAGATTTCAGTTTTTGCAGGGTAACAAACCAACCTGCTCTTTGTCTTTGAGCATCCTTTCCACAGTTGCAGCTTTCTCGCTCACAGCACTCAGTTCAAACTCTTTCTCTCTCAGCAGGAGAGAAACCTGCATGTTGGTTTCCTGCAGCGCTCTGAACTCCGACTCTTTCTCCCGAGATCGTGAGGCAACCATTTCGTTCTCCTCCTTCAGCTTCTTCACGTCCAGCTCCAGAATCAGAGCCCGCTCCTTCAGGTTGGTCACCGCCTGCTTCAGCACCTCGTTGTCATTCTCACGGTTTCGTAGCGACTCGCTGACCTGACTCAGTTGGTCACCTTTGGTTTTAATGAGCAGGTCTTTCTCCCTCACAGATCTCTGAAGGGTTTCCAGTCTCTCTCTGACCTGCCGTGCTTCTTCAGCCTGACTTCTCTGCTCCATCTCTGAGGCGGATGCTGAGTTGGAGAGGCGGTGGTTGTTCTCCTGAATAGTCCGGATTGTGTTTTCTCTCTCAGCCAACTGAGCTCGCAATCTTGCAATTTCCTCCTGAAGTTTCTCGACATCTGCTGCTGCAGAAAAGTGTTGGCTCGGAGCTTCAGGTCCACTCGACTGTGCGGCTGCACCTTCAGGAGTCTGTGCTACGCTGTCGAGTTTCCCCAGTAGGACGTCCTTGGTGGTGCTGAGCTTGGTGATGGTCTGCTGTACCTGTGCCAGCTCCTGACTCAGAGTCCCCAGCCTCTTCTCCTTCTGCTCGTAGCTCTGGATCAAGCGGGTGTAGTCCACCGTCAGCTTGGAGCTGCAGTCGCTGTCCGCTGAGACCTGACCCTGAAGTTTGATGAGCTCCTCCTGCAGTTGTGCTGACTCATGCTGCATGTTCTTGACTGTTGTGATCACCTGCTGCTTCCACTCCTCCATCTTCTTCACCTGCTGCTTCAGCGTGTCCCTCTCCTGCAGGAGCTCCTCAAACTGGTTGCTGCTGACGCCACCAGAGCCAGGGCCTGACTCACCTCCTGACGCCTGCAGGACGGTCACCAGGGTTTGGCACTTCTGGGTCAAAGCGTCGATCTCTATGTCCTTCTCTCTGATGATGCGGGACAGGTTTTGAATGGTCTCTTTGAACATCTCCTGGCTCCCTGAAGGGTCGCTCATGTTGAAGAGGCGCTGGTTCTCCTGCTGGAGCTTCAGCAGCGCCGCCTCCTTCCCTGCCATGATGTCCATGAGGCGGTGATAATCTGAGCGGAGCTGACTGTTCTCTCTTGTCTTCTCGTTGAGCACGGCGAGCACTTGCTCTCTCTCCACTGCATACGCCTGCAACTGCTGCTGAAGGAACAAGACATCCTGTCCGCCGCTTCCACCTAACGATACTCTAGCATGAAGTGTTTGGATCTCGATATCCTTTTGTCGAATCATCTGGGACAGTTTCCCCACTTCATCCCGAGACACGACCAGCTGATCGAGCTGTTTAGTGAGGGAGAGGTTCTTCTCGTTCAGCTGGCTGATCTCCGTCTCCTTCTCCTTGATGCCTTTCACCAGTTTCTGGATTTCCACTTTCGATAAGTCGTGTTTCTCGTTGCCGTTGTCCTGATTCAGAGTCTGTGTTTTCTCCTCCTGCAGGATGACATCTCCCTGCACAGGAGGGGAGTCGGCGCGGCCTCGACTCTCGCTGAGCTGATCTACAGTCTGCTGAAGGCGGGATAGCTCCTCGTCTCTGGCGTGGATGAGTCTGTCGTAGTTGAGTGTGGTCTGCTGGTGGCGAGCGTGCGCCTGCTCCAGCTCGCTCTGCTGAACCTGGAGGGACTGTTGTGACAGGAGGAGAGAGGCCTGCTGCTCCTCCGAGGTTCTCCTCAGAGTCTGGAGCTCCTCTTCCAGTCTGTTTCTGGACGACTTGAGCTGAGTGATCTCCGTCTCCAGCTCGGTGATGATGTCTAAAGTCCTCGGCTCGGAGAGAGGCTGCGGTCTGCTCTGCTGATCCCTGAGTCGATCGATCTCCTCTTTCAGATGACTGTTCTCCTCCTTCATGCCTCCCAGTTGTTTATCTTTCTCCTCCAGCGCCTGCTTCAGAGCTTCAGCCTCCTTTGTTGCGACTGAAATGCTGCTCTCCAGCTCCGTCTGAAGATCTGATGCGTTTTGTTTCAAAGTGTCCATGAAGACGTCTTTCTCCTGGAGTAAATCCGTCAGCTGCTTCTGTCCCGCCACAGTAATCGAAAGCATCTCGTTTGTGTCTCTGTGATCTGACGCCAACTGCTCCATGTCTCTCTTCAGCTGAGCGATTTCCATGTCCTTCTCCTGGTTGAGTTTGATGGCGCGTTCGTGCTCGGTCTGCAGAGCGGAAGCGTCCATAGAACGAGCTCGCGTCAGCTCCTCGATGGTCTGCTGATACTGCTTGGCTTGTTCTGTCAGCGTGCTCTCAGCCTGCCTCAGTTCACCTTCCAGCTGGTTCTTCTCCAGCTTCAGAGCTTCGATTCGAGTGTCTTTCTCCCGGACGGTTCGGTTCAGAGCTGCGTGGTTTTCCTTCGCCTGCCTGGTCGCTTCTTCGCTTTCTGCCTTCAACCTCCTGTTCTCCATCTTTAACTCATAATCCTCACCCATCACCTTCTCCTTTGAGCTCCTCAGCTCTGCAACTTCCTCCCTGAGTTCTGACAGCTCCCGTTCTTTCCCTGCGATCTGCTCTTCAGTTCCCTGAGCCTCAGTTCCTCTCTGCCCCTCCTGATCCAGCTCTGCTTTAGCCACAGACAGCTGCTCCTCTCTGTCCTGCAGAGTCCTCCTCAGCTCTGTGAGCTCTCTGCGAACCTCCCTGCTCTGCTCCTGTGACACTCCCAGCTTTTCTCTGAGCTCCTTCACTGTCCCCTCCAGCTGCTGTTTGCTCATGTGCAGGTCGTTCAGGGTGAAGGCGCTCTGGCTGATTTTCTCCTTTTGGCTCTCCAGCTCTTGCTCCAGCGCTTCCTTCTTGTCTTTGGTCGTGTTGAGTTCTGTGCTCAATCGTTTCACTTCTGTCTCTGATTCTTTCAGCTGTCCACTGAGCTGCTCCTTCGCAGAGATTAAATGCTGGAAAAGAAGGAGAAGAAGATTTTAAGAAGAAAAAGGAGAATTTATATGAAGAGGAAAAATACTCGAAAATTGAATGAATAAAGAAATAGCAAAAGAAAAAGGAGAAGGAAATAATCATGGACAAAAGAAAGAAAGAAAGAAAGAAAGGAAGAAAGAAAGAAAAAGGAGGGGAAAACAGTAGAAGATGGAGAAGAAGGAGGTGAAGGAAGAGGATGAAGGGGAAGGAGGAGAAGAAATGAAGGCAAATTTGTGGTTAGAAAGGGAAGAGGGAAAGGAGTGAAGGAGGGCAGGAAAGATGGACGAAGGAAGAAGGAAGAGAAGAGGGAGGAGAAAGATAAGAGGGGGAAAAAGACAAGGACTTTAGAAGTAAAAGAGGACAGGAGAGGAAGAAAAATAGAATTTCATACATGTTCATTTGTTATCAGTGCAGAGATTTAAGAGAATTAATTCAGTTTGTATTATAATCTCCTCAAACTGATCTGAACTTCTCACTGTTCCCACCCCCTTGACCCCGCCCCCTTCAAAACACTTTCTGGCAGCTGATTGGATAAGCCCAACACAAACATAACAGACATAAGTAAGTTACTGAATGAGGAGCTATGGTGCCGGTCAGACCTGTGTCGCTTCCTGGTTTTGTCGATCTAACTCCTCCAGCTCTGACATCAGAGTGTCCCGCTCCTCCTCTGTGTTTTTTAGAGCCTTTTCTCTCCTCTCCAGCTCCATCTTCAGATCCTCCAATGACTCTGCATCAGGGGACTCAGCTTCTTTACTGCTTTGTGCTTGCTCTTCTGCAACTTTCAGTCTTTCTTGCAGATTAAGCTGTGAGAAGAAAGTCATTAAGCTTCACTTACAAAATTAACAGGCAAAGAAAGCTTTACACTGAAGCTTTACCGACCTTTTCTTGCTCTACAGCTTCCTTTTCTTGTCTCAATGTCCCGATGATAGTGTTCAGTTCTAATATGTCTGCATGCTCAACTTCTTCCTTTGGTTCAGCCTAATTAACAAAAACATTTCTCAGAGTTATTAAAGTGTGGTGTGAAATGATAAAACAGATTCAGATTAAGTTTTGAAACTACCTCCGCCAGGCTTTTCAGTCTCTCTATCTCTCTTTCTGCATCTGGAAAGTAGAAAATTAAGTGAATATGTAGGATAGAGACGGCTAAACAAGCATGAATCAGAGCACTGATGACATACCTGTGAGGTTTTTCCTCAACACTTGGATCTCATGGTCCAGCTGTGATTTCTGCAGAGACTTCCCCTCCTGCTCCTGTACTCGAGTCTGCAGCTCTGCGACTGAGGCCTGCAGCCGCGTGTAGTTCTGCAGCAGCCCGCTGTTCTCCTCCTGTGCTTCGTCTTTCTCCAGCTGCAGAGAGGCCTGTTTCTTCTGCGCCTCCTCCAGTTGTGCGGTCGTCTCCAGCAGCTGCTTCTCCTGTTTATCTGCTGCTGCCTGCAGGGAGCTGATGGTCTTCTGGAGATCCAGGAGTTTAGAGGCATCTGATGGGGAAGTTGTTCTACCCCCACCTGCAGAAAATGATTAAGAGGAGGATGTTAGCTCTCATTTAATCTCAGCAAGTGTCTTATGTCTCATTTTTAGTTGGTCTAACCACTCTGAATCTGCTCCTCCAGCTCCTCTATCCTCTCCTCGTAATCTGCTAACTCTTCTCGGTGCCGCCGTGTGATGTCAGCCATCTTCTGCCGCTGAGCGTCCTGCAGAGCTGCCAGCTCATGTTGATGTTCATCCACCTCACGACTCATCTCCTCTCGCAGCTCCTGTTCCAAAGCAGCAGAAACCGTCATGAGTCCCAGTGATTCTTACTTCTCTTGCAACAAAAGCTACATTTTGAGTCACATGACTAAAATTCTAATGTTCACTCTTTTTTCTGCTGTTTCCATCGACTCCTTAAAGAAGTGCGTAAGTTTTTAGCAGCTAAATGCTCCATAACGCTCCACTGAACACAACAACTATTAGGGCAGAGACAACACGCTTTTCTCCTGATTTGATTCTTTTAGGAGGTTTTGGCTGCCTATTTGATTTTAATTGCAATTCTACTGTATCACTGAGTTCACTTTTCTTAGCGCTAGAGAAAAAGTTAAATGCTGATCACGTCTACAGACTATAACAGGAGTCACATTTGCTCAGAAAATTCACATCACATGAGCCAGTTTTTAAGATTTATTCAGCAGCAACATATTTGAATCACCTGTTATACTGTCTTTTCAAAAGCCGAAGAGTAAAATGAAGCATTTACATTTGGAAAAATAAATCGATTTTCACCCAAAGAATCAATTTTAGAAATTGTAAAGCAAAAAATCCTGATGCTTATGTGAATCAATATTTCCAGGTCAGGAAGACAGTTTGTTGAAGCTTTTTTGCTAAAACAGCTGGCTCTACGAACAACGATGGTAAAAAAAAAAAAAAGGAATTAAAAGTATTAAAAAAAAAAAAAAAAAAAAGGGAGCTTATCTAGCTGCAGTAGTTCTACATCACTTTGAAGAAACTCAGAGTTGTGAACAGGAGCGATGCATCCAGTTAAATTTGACTTGTCAACATAAAATGTTAGTTATTTAATTTATGATGATTTTGAGATAAAATTTCAGCAATCAATAAATTGGAGTTTATTTTTGCAACAATACAAAACTCACCTTTATAGTTCTTTGGAGCTTGAGAATCTCACTCTGGTCCCCATTTCCACCTCCTGCAGATGTGGATGCCTTAAAATAGAATTGGAGACTTATTTGTTTCATTGTGAGCTCACTGTGACAAATTGCATTTATTAATACAAAAGAATAATTCTGTGTCTGTTTTCTGATGTTAGGGTGTTACACTTTCACTAAAGCAGCAAATTTTCATCTCCTCATTCATCGTTACCTGAGACATCCGCCTCCAGTGAGCAACTTCCGCCTCCAGCCTCATGACCTCCGTCGACAGCCGGTTGATCTCCTGCTGCGACCAGAGGACGTCGCTGAGGTCCATTTCATCACCGTGGAAGCCCTGGTGGGTCCCTGAGGGCCGAGACAGGTAAGAAGAGACAGAAGAGGAGGTAGTGGACGCAGCAGACGTGGTGACGGGGAGCAAAGCGGCGCCGCTGGAGGCCGACTGAGCCGACTGCTGCAGTTTCTGGACTTCTTCCTGAAGTCCGTTCTGCCGAGCTTTCAGGTGACTGATCTCCACCTGTGAACACAAGAAAACCATAAACCTTTAACAGCACAGTAACATGAGCCTAACATCTAAAAAACTTCCATTATCAAGAGGAGAGACAAATATAAACTGTGAAAAAGTTCACATACGTCTTTCTGCTGCAGCAGCGTTCTGTACTCTGCAGACTGTCTTTTAATCTGGATCTCTGACGCCTCCAGCTTCTCCTCCAGCTCCGCATAAAGCTTCCTTAATCTGTCATACTGCAATTAAAGAGAGATGAGAGTTAGTCTGTGACAGAAAAATTCAGGAAATTCACATTCCTTTTGGCTCTAAAGGACGGTTATTTGAGAAGTTTATTGAGCAGAGGAACCCTGCAGGAAGACAGTAAAAAGTATTTCAGCACAATGAATGCTGCAATGCAGAAACCCATACTCGTTGTGAAGCATAAAGATACAGTGGTACCTGCACTTAGGAGTCTCCTGATGAACAATTTTTCCTGGATACGAGCATCTCAACTCAAAGCAATTTTTTGTACATTCTGTTGTAAAGCATTTTTATACAATATTCTTTATCTATTGGTAGATTTTTCTGAATTCTAAATATGACACAAAAATTTGCTGGGTTTTTGGGGAGTCCAAAATGGATTAAAAGCATTTCAATTCATTTCAATAGGGAAAATTTTTATGTGAAATTTCAGTTAAGAGCTTCATCACAGATAATTAAACTCATAAGTCAAGGCACCACGGTAGAAACAGTTTCTGGATGTGTGAACCTGGTGTTTCTCACATATTCAATCCTTTAAAACCTTTTAAAAAAAGCAGGGGTAAATATCCCACAAAAACAACAGACTTCTTCCCGGGAAAGTCTCCCTCACTCTGTTTCTTTCTGCAGAGCATGTGACTTTCTCTCCTCTCTCTGCAGGGATTAAAGACTTTACTGAGAAAGAGAGGGAGCGACATCTGACTCCAGACTCAGGTGTATGAAATAAAGCTGAAATGAGCCCCTGATCTAATGCGTGTTGACCTGCAGGGAAACTCGACTGGCTCACTGGGAACTTTTTTCTCTGCTCCTGAATTTAATCCAGATGAATGTCCTGTAAGTGAAGCTGATGTCTCACCTCAGATTTCTGTGTGGTGTATGCAGCTTCCACTTCAGCCAACTTGGAATTGGACATATGCAGCTCTGTGGCAGCATCTGCAGTTACAGGGAGGAAAATAGCAGTGAATAAATCAAACACAGGCAGAGCGGTAACATTATACATGATTCATTATTCCTCTGGAGTCCGAGTGTAAAACAGGCAAGAGGAATATGATCTAGAATTGAAAACCAAAGCAGGTTTTATGGAAAGCTTTGAATTACTACAACCAGAAACAAAGATGTGGGCTGCAACTACACAGTAAAAGTTTGTTTACTCAAAGTAGTTTTAACAGTAAGACTAGCTTACGAGTCAGCCTCCATTGTCCAGGTAAGTACATTTTTGAACCCTAAACAGCTGCTGAAACAATCTCTTCACACAAACCAAACTCTGCTGATAAAAACAGCTGTTTCCAAAAAACTGTCTCACTGAGTGTGACCGGTTGATAATGACAACCTTTACACCTCTTATTCTTCCCTCTAATTTTTCTGTGGCCTGTTCTGCTTCATTTGCACACTTTGTCCCTTCTTCCAGTTTCCTTGGTTTCTAACTATTATCACTGAATGCAACAAAGAATCACTGAAGTGGTAGAAAAGCTAACACGCTCAATGTCTTTTAACTACTATAATCCTTGTAATCTTATGCTACTCTAACATATTTAAAGTAACAGGCAAAATGATGTTGAATCCTAAAATTTACAATCATGATTAATCCTTGCTCATAATACTGTAAATGCCCTTCAACGTTTTAGAAAATCTGGCTAAAAAGTCTATTTTTGATCTACAATGATGATATTTTTACCAACAATATCCAACACAGAAAGACTTTTTGATCAAACATTACGTGTATTTATTTAGACAGCATTCTATGACAATCAAAGTCAAGTCATAAGAATTTATCTGGCATTGAACAGCAGCATTCAAGAGATACTAACAGGGGACATTTTTCCCTCTCTATCTGAGTCACACACTGACACAGATCTGTTTAACCCGGCTCACATGACAAACAAACACGCTCGGCTGGGCACGCCAACATGTCTGAGGATCTTTGCAGGGTGATGGGATCTTAACAGCTGGTCTGAACTCACATAACTGCAGACTGAACCAAAGTTTCTGCACACTTTGTTAAAATCAAATGTGAAACGCTCTTTGGATCCCAATCAAGTGAAACCACAACAAACATGATATATATTTATCACAATATAAACAAGACAGTGTGGACTTGAAAAAGGATTCAGACTTGTCTCAAAGTTCTGCTAAAGATTTAAGACACTTTACAAGTAGCCATTTAATGATTTAAAGTTTTAAAACTGAAACTTGAAGGAACATGAGGCGTTGCTCTCCACTCAGTGATAAGAATTCTGTTGTGTTTTGACTGGAGCTGTGAGTTGGAGATCTGTGACCAAAGTTCTCTTAAAGTCAATGCTTTATCTCTGGCTGTGTGCTGGCTTCAAACTGATGACACCTCTGAATTTAAAAGACCCCAAAAAAGGAGAACTTTTGATACAAACCCTGTTTTCATGTTCAGTGTTTAGATTTCTGCCAAAAGCCTTCACCTGATGGTTACAATAATTCCCTGATGCGTCCTTATCCCCTCACAGATGTGCATGTGGTCCCTCTCCTCTTTGGAGCAGTGGACACAACATCCATGATTTCCAAATAAAATAGACTTTGATTTATCGGACCACAGGACAGTTTTACAATCCCCCTCAGTCTGTCTTATATCTAGATCATGTTTATTGATGGTTTCTTCTTTGCATGTTTTTTTTTTTGGCATGGCTGAAGTTTTTACATTGGTTGCCTGTCTGTCAAAAGATGGATTTTAAAGCACTCCTGATGGTCAATAAAGCAATAATAATTTAAGCTCAAAATGTATTAATGACCCAGAATGAGCCATCAAGACCACTCGGATCATGTGGGTCAGGTCTGCTTTCAGTCCCAAGAACCAAACATGGAGGAGCAGCAGTTTTTACACACGAAAACTTCCAGAAAGTATCAGGTCTACTGAAACTCTCAGCTTTTTTTAAATCAAGGTTTAAGCGGCCCTTTGCTCTCATTTTACCATGTGTTCGTTTTGTCACTTAAATTAATCATGTTCTAACTGTTTACATTTACAGTTTCTATCGAGTGCTTGAAATAAATCTGAATATATCTCGCAACATTTCACAAAGATTTGGACTGTGCATAGGCAACTTTATAAAGCTAAAGCTCTGAACAATCTGCAAAAAACTCTACAGCTTTTACAGCTGACATTTAATTGCATTTGGCATGATGCAAAATGTGTTTCATCAGTCATTTGGAATAAAAAAAAAACAACATAAGATGGCCAAAAAACTGAATTAAAGACATGAAATGGTCAAAAAAGACAAAAGTTGAAGCACAAAATGGTTCAGAATGCAGGATCAGAGATATTTGGGGTTAAAAATACTTTTATAACTGTCATATAAACAAACGTGATAAGTCCAGATCCTGATCCTGCCATAAAATTACTACATATTTTTCCCAGGTTTGGTTTTAACTCAAAGGTCTGCAATAACAGCACAAGCATGACTTAACTTTTTGTTTGTTTTGGGGTTTTTTCAGAAATCACTCAAAAGAAATAGTTTTCCAATAGAGCTTTCATTGTTATTACAGGGTTCCTCCAGGTTTCAGGAAGTCAAATTTCAGACTTTTTAAGACCTTTTTAATACCACATTGAATGAAATTTAAAACCAAAAACACAGAAATATGGTCGATGGTTTGGGGGTCCTGCTGCATTACAACCAAATCATAGTGTGTGTCATTTAAAGGGACTCGTTTGAGTTTACTTTCTGTTTATTGAACATAAAGTTGCAAACAGTGACCCATTGTGATAGACTGATTAGCTAGGATGCAAATAAATTAGATCAGCAACTTGTAAGAGTTTTCACTCTACATCTCCTTCTGGAAAAGTCCTGCAAAAAAAATAATTAAATCAATAAATATGAACAAACCCTGCCCTGACAAATTTAAGACCTTTGAGTAATTTATTTCAGACCAGAATATAACATTTTAATGAATTTAAAACTTTTTAAGGATGTGTAGGAACCCTGTAGTAAACATGTCACAGTTTCCAATACGGCCCTTTTGGGAAAAAGCTTGGACACCCCTGGTCTAAATCACCACCTGGAAAAGTGTGTCCTCCCCCTCCCACAGGTGTGTCAAACAAAGTGTTCCTGACAGAAATGACATGAGCACAGACTCACCTCCTACTTCTTCCACTCCTTCCAGCAGCATGTCTTTGGTAAAGTTAGATATCTGTCCTGTGAAAGAAGACAGGCTCCCTCCGACCTGGCCCAAAGACTGACCGAGGCCGGAGCCGAGTCCACCCAGCCACGATGACATCTTCAGGCGGACAAACAATAACAACAAAGCAGGGCCGAGGAGGAAGAGGAGGAGGACGAGGGGTCGAGGCTGGTTAGCTTAGCTTTGGAGCTGAAAACTTTGTCATTCAGCTCAACTGTAAACTCCACACTGCAGAAACATAAAAATTAGCTTTAAAGAGCTTAAACAAAGCGGGTTTGAAGCGGACAGACGCCGTTTTTAACTCGGATGATCACAGCTGATCGTCCGCCTGGAGGAATGTGTGGAGACACCCCGGCTCACCAACGGTTCGTGCCGACAAACAGCTCATTTATCGGGTAACGGCTTCACTTCCAGCTCCGTGAGACCCGCGGAAAGAGCCGGAGGTTGTTTCCAGTTGTTTATTCAGCCCGTCCAAACAACACAGCGCCCGGAAAGTGCCACCTCAACTGCAGCCATTATCAGCTCGGCCCACGGCTGTCAGCTTTGACGTGGACACAGAGGACGGCCGCGCTGCATTGTGGGATACTGGAGGACCAACAAATCCATGGTGCGTTCAGGAACCTCGTCAGGAGTCAGGAGCGGTAGACTTTTATAATACAGTCTGTGTAGGTGACTCATTGGCCACTAAGAATGAAAAATATTTTGTATGAAAGCTAATGCCTGACCCATCAAAAAAATTATCAGAAAATTCAGTTTTTTGGAACAGAGATGTTTATTAACCCTTTTGACAAAATCCACAAAAATATTGCTTTATCATTTCATTCATTATACATTTCTTATATTTTGCAAACTAGTTTTTTTTTTTTTTAAGTAAATTTGCATTCATTTTATGCAGAAAACACTTATACTTAAAAAAGTTGCGACTAAAAGTTAGCTACTTTTTTTTCTTGGAATTTTAAGATCAATTTGGACTCTTTTTCTGAGAACTTTAATCACAAAATTACAAATAATTCTGAGTTAGAGGTCAGACTTCTGTTCTCTATTTTCAGAATTCATTTTTGAGAGTCAAGAGAAAAGTACGAATTTATTTGTTTGTTTGTTTGTTTCATTTTTTACAATCCTAAATACAAATAAATAAAATATCCAACAAATAGATAAACATAAATTAATTGTGGCCCTTGATCCCTCCCATGTTGGCTTTTTTTCTTTTAGAACTATATGGGTTTAATTAAAAGATATTGATCTTCAAACATATATTTCCATTCTACAACACTACTTGACACTTATTAACTCTCTTCTCATGAAATATGATACTTTTCAATTTTATCTGTGGGTTAATGTGTAAGAAATCCAATCCAACTCTAACTATGTCATTAAAGTATCTGGAAAGGTATCTGATCTTTGATTAGAAGCCAGAGTTCAAAATTTTTCCTTGTATCAGTATCGTGTGGGGGGAAAAAAGCATCTCCCAGGATGTTGCAACAAAAAAGTGTGGACCTCAAGTGAAATGGCAAGAATCAACAACACACTAGTTGTTTAAGTGGATACCAAATTTTTGAAAAATCAGCAACAGTGAAGAAAACAGTCAAGTTAGCGAGGGACTTCCTGGGGAAAAAAGGACTCAAACATGTTTTTAAAACAGTTAACCCTACAATTCCATCCACTCCTAGCTTCATGAAACTTGAAACTGTTGTCAATGGGACCTCTAAATGTTTCGTGTCATGGATCAATGTGGCTCTATCCGCATAATTCAAAATAATAACGTAGCATTTCACATCATTGAATCAGTGCAGCTTGCTTTCCTGCTGCTCTGAGACTCAGAAAAGAACCATGTGTGTTTAGTTTCTTTACACTCATTTATTAAAAGAATCTTTTTTACATAGTGTTAAATACAATCTCTCCAGAGGACAGAGTCTGAAAGCAGACGACAAGAACAGGTGTGTTTGATTTAATGTCAGCAGACCACCGATACAATATATATCACTCTGTAATTACTTTAAAACTGTCAGTTCTGACAGCTGTTGGATATCAATCCTCAGTTTGAAACAAAAAAGGAGAAACAGAGGAAATAACTTTAATTTCTAGCTTTTATGTGCAAATCAGGTAAAGTCAGGACCCAGACTCCACATCCCAGCAGCTTGTACCATTCGTACATTGAGGGCTGTGGGGAGAAACAGCTTTTTAACACACACCAGGGATTTTCAAGCCTTCATCTTCCATCTGGATGACCATGGTGCATTTCTGGTGTGTAGGTCAGAAGAACTATCATCACCCATAGGTGTAGGACCGCCTGTGCAAAAGAGGCATTCATATGAGTTAACCAGTGTTTATAAATTAAATACAAAATGACAGCAGCTTTTAAAACACTCACCATGTACAGGATAACGAAAACTCTGGCCATTGGGTAGCGCCGCAAGAAGATCCCAAGTCTGATGCTGTAATGGTAATCACCAAGAGTCTTATCTCACACAGGGAAACAGTGCTGTTACAGAACAGTACAGGTGAGGAGACAAATCTAAGTTACCTGAAGCGGTCGATGGTGCTGGCTGCCTTGCGTACTTTTCCATACATTCCTGGAGCGTCTTGTTCACTGAACAGAACTGGAGTGCTTCTTTGTCGGGCCCCTTGAAATGAAACACACAGAGAAAAACACATTTCTTTGATAGAAACACAGAAAGACATAATCATCCTCTCCCCTCCGATGAAAAACTCATTTATATATGATTTAGTCCCCATCATCTTCTCTAACCTGGCACCTCCAGACCGCTCATGTTGATCGATGGCCCTCCGCTCTGCCCCCCCTGAGCGTTTTTAAGCTGCTGCTCCAGACGCTCCAGCTGAAAGACTAGAGAGCTTTTCTCTGTGCCCAAAGCCTCCAGCATTGTCTGCTTTTGGATCAGCGTCTCCGTCAGCTGGTGGAGACGGTTCTCCAGCTCTGCTTGGCTGTTACTGAGAGTCTTGTTGGTCAACTGGAAAAAAAACCTTAATACTGTCACACATAGGTACATTTTAAATCATTACACGTCAATGTCTCTTTTCTGACAGTTAGCAGGATGAGGCACTGCATGTAAATGTACAATAATAAGTAGCTGACCTGGTTCCTGAGTTTTTGGATTTCATCTTCCCGGTCTTTGATTCTGCTCTGGAGGGTGGTTTTTGATCGATGGTGATCTTCCTCTACGTACTGTAGCTCCTATTAATTAAGAAAAGTACAATGTTTCCGTAAAAAAGAGGAGAGACAACATTACTGCAGGCTCTCCTGGTAGCTAGTAAAAAGTCCATCACTCAAAAAAGGCTTAATCCATCACCACCTACAAGGGACGAATGTTTTGGAATAATATTGGAAATCTTTAAAATGGAAACGTGGACCTACATTCTTAGAATTCAAAAAGGGCAAATTCTAGTTTATCTTGACTAAGTGGACTGAATTTATTACCACAAAAAGAGCAGACTTTTTATGTCTCCACCATCAATCCCGCTCCTTTACCCTCCTAAATGACACAATCTGAATGTAAACTGTCCTTGTTCGTTTGTACATTTCATTTCTGCATACATGTGAAAAATTCCAAAAATTCAATACATTTCCAAAAGAAGTCATCTTAAAATTTTCCTTGCATCTCCCCCTGCCTTACCTGTTTATAACGCTCCACCTCAGCCTCCACTTCCTGCTTAGCTCGGTGTTGTGCGGCCATTTGCTCCTCTAACTGCACCTGCTGCTCCCGCCATGTCTCTGCTTCTGAAAGTGCCTGATTCTCCACATCCTGTCAGAGGAAAAACATCCAAACAGCTGACTCCACATCTTCAGTGTAGTTCTGCCCTTGACCTCTACTTCTTACACAGAAAAAACAGGAAGCCTCATTCAGTCTGGTCAGGTTTTCTTTCACTTCACATATCTCACCTGGATTTCTATCCGCAGTGTGTGCACTTGTCCCTGTAGTTTTTGGATCTCTTCCCTCTGCAGTTCCTTATCGTGCCGAAGATCCTCCAGCTCTAGAGCCATCGCTCCGCTGCCGTCCAGCGTCTCCAGGCCAGATCCCTCCTTCAGACTGCTGATTAACTTCTCTTTGGACTAGAAGATCATTCGAAAACAGGTTGAAAATGATTGAAAAGTCACAGAAAAATACAAGAAAACTTGACCCTGAAATAGCTCCAAATCTGCATAATAATATAAACAACCTTTGTTTTAACCTGTAAAACACATGCTGAGGTGGAAAAGAGAGCAGATCTTACTTGTAGAATACGTGAAGCTTTGTGCTTGTAGTCTTGTAACTCCTGTTTGGCGCTCTCAGCGGCAGCTTTGGAACTTTTAAGTTGCTGCTGGTGATCATCAGCCCTGAGCTTCTCCTCTGCACACCGCCTCTCTGCTGCGGTCACAGCCTCTGCAAGCGTCTGCCTCTCAGCCTCTACTTTAGACAGACGGCCAGCAAACTCGCTCTGCACAAGAACAGAGAAACAAGGCATCAGATTATTCTGTGGAAACTTCCCAGGAAGAGATGCAAAACAAAAGGACTGACATCATGTTTACCTGCATCTGACGGAAGTTGTCCTGTTCCCTCCTGAGGGCCTGTTCAGCCTCTCGCAGCCTCTCCTGGATTGTTTCCAGAGCCTGAGTGTGCATGCTGCTCCCCTCTGAGTGGTCCTGTATAATCCTGAAATAAGAAACCGTACAAGGAAGATTTCATCAAGAGCTCCTAAGGCTGGAAACAGTCTGAACTTTAATCAGGCTTTCACATAAGCGTGTACCTCGACTTTTCCTTCTGAACCTCATCCAACGCAGCTACCCGTGCCTTCAGCAGCTGATCAGATTCATCAAGTCTGATTTTAAGGACTGCGAGCTGACCATCTTTGGCAGAGAGGGCTTCTGTGAGGTCATCAACCTGCGACCGAAGTTCCCTTAACATCCTGTTACTCTGAGACTGCTCTGAGTTCCACCTGTCTGCTCGAAGGCGGGTCTGGTTCAGTTCTACACGAGTACACAGAAATCATTTCATCATCAGAGACAAAGAGAGAGACAGGAGGGCAGAGAAATGGCGGTTATGACCCTGGCTGTTATGTCTCATTTGTTACCCTCTTGGAAGTCTTTTGCTCTCTGGATGACTGAGGCCATCTCCTGGTTGAGGGAGGACACCTCACTACGCAGCAGCTGGTTTTCCAGACGCAGACTGGACAGGATCTGACTCTGTGGTTCCTCAGAAGGAGGAGGAGGAGAAGAGGAAGGAGGAGGAAGAGGGGCCTCCTGTCTGCTGGACTCTTGAGGGACAGCTAAACCTGAGTCTGAACTCTCAGGTGTCTCTGTAGCAGCCAGGTGAAGTTAAACAGAAGACACAAAAGATATTTTAGATAATATCCTGAAATGATAACAATTAAGAGAACTGAGGGGACAAAATATGCCTGATTTTGTTGCTCTGTTGGTTTTTTACTGCTGTGTTTACATTTAATTCTCAGCACCAAAACACTACATTAGAAATCATCGTAAGTGAATGGCAGGAAAAAGATTCCAGACACAAAAAAAGCAAAATCATCACCAAGGTCAAGTTCATCATAGCAGTTTTTATTATCCTACCGTGGCTCTGCTCCTTTGCCAAGCTCTCCTCTGATGTTTTGATGCTGTGAGCAGACAGTGAGCTCATACTAGAAGCCCTGGAGACACCTCTGGTTGAAGGGGGCGTGGACGGGGCGGATGGGACGGTGTGAGGTGTGGTAGAACGAGGGGGTGTTGGGTTTTGAGCCTCAATGACTGGAACTGCTGCTTTCACAAGTTCTCTCTTTGAATCCCTCCTGTTGTTGGCGGGAGGGTCCGAGCTGTTCAGAAAATCAAACAGCATGTCGTCATTCAAGTCCTGCTCGCTCTTTTTGGGCCTCACGAAGCCGGACGAAGCTTTGGCAGAGCTTGTGGCGCTGCTGCTGCTGCCAGGTCCGGAAGTTGAACTGGGCACATTTGCTGTGCCAGCCAGCAGAGTTGCACTGGATCTCTTGATGTTTCCAGCGGCTGCAGAGATGTAGCTCGGAGCATCGTGAGAGGATGCATAGGTGTGTGTCACAGCTGCGTTGGTCTTATAATCAGAAGTATTGGATTCAGGTTTGATGATTGATTCTCCTTCATATGGAGAAGAAAAGGAGGATGTCCTGATCTGCTGTTTGGTTAGGGCAGTAGCAGCTCCCTGGTCCACTTTATTCAGGAAGTCTTCAGCTTTACCAGCCAATTCAGCCAACCAAGACATTTTGTATCCTGATGGCACAAACACACATGCATTGTTAGAGGATGACAGGGAGCTTTTTTGACTTATTCCCTTGCAAACAGGTTCCAATCAATTAAAGATAAATTTTATTATGGTTTGATGCATTAAACAGGTAAGAGCAATTCAAGGTCATTTAATTTTGTATTATTTATCTGTGAAATAAGCAAAATATTGACACTATGACAGGCTGTGAACCTGCACAGTAGGGCTGCAAGATATTGGGAAAAATGATATTGGGATATTTTTTTAAGTTTGCTGCTTCACTCTGTTCAGCTGAACTCCCTCTGACTCTCCCTGAGATGAAGATAACGGACTCTCACTCAATCACCTCTGCCTCCCTCTTCCTCCGTGAACACTATTTGTATTTGCAAAGAGTCTTAATCATGTTGATATCTGTCAATTATTGACATAGATCTGTAATATTTCTTGCATGTGATTCTTTTCACATTAGGTAAGACTTTTTAATAATGCACTCCTGCACAGAGGATCCTCTGTGTCCTCTTTTTGAGTTTTCAGAATATGGTCATTGTATATTTACAACCTTTGCCTACAAACCCCTGCTAAACCACTACAAAGCAGTCACTTGTTGAGGTCTTTAACATCATAACTTGTACCAAACTCAATAAATAATTGACATGAGCACGTCACAGTCATGAGATTTAACCCTTGTATTGGCTTCATATTTACTCTGCACCGCCTGCTCTGACTGCTTGTGCAGTGCAAGTTGTAAAATTTTCTCCAGTAACTATTTGTTTTCTGCATTTGGTGAAGATATTTCTAACATATTAACATGTATTCAACAATTACTTTTGTACTATTTAATATGATAGGCTTTATTTAGATAAAAGTGTACCTCTTCTTAAAGTAGAAAAAACTCATCATGTATATACCACACATTTTAGGTAGACTATACATACTTAATGTTCTATTCTATATTTTATTTTATATTTTTATCCTTAGATATCAATTTTGGGTAAGACATGTATGCTTATACTTGACACTTACGCTTATATTTGTACTTTTTTATATTTCTAACACTTTCTGAATGGGAATAAATGTATACTAAAAAAGCAATTTCCCCTAGGGGATCAATGAAGTATTCTGATTCGGATTCTAAGGTTATTATCAGAGATTAATGTGTTGATGTATTATCACAGACAGGTATATGTGAAAGTGCAGGCAGGATGACCATTTTTGGATAGCAGCAAGATGCTATACATTTTTATAGAAAACACACAAATTTTACCAAAAATGGTCAGAACTGATTTGTCATGCAAAGAGCATAACATGGAACCATTCATGTAATTTTCATCATCACTATTATCACTATTTCAGACCAGGTAGCATGCTAAGCCAAGCTAAGTGACTCAACAATGCAGCCAGTGAAAAGATACTCTTTTATATTCGTGTAAAGATTAACATTAAGTCAAATCTAAGAGTAATCATCATCATCTGCTGTGCTTACGTGTTGATAAACTAATGTAAACACAGATTAACTCCATCACTGCTACAGCTAACAGGCTAACTGGCTGGAGCAGAAAAGCTTCATAAACTCACCGCAAGAAAAGACGAGATCGTCTGAAAAACGGCTCAGATCAACCTGCTACCGCCTCGGTTTGACAGGTGAACATGTAAGAGACAATCTGCAGAAACAAACACGGTCAGATGTCATAATCTGTCAAAGAGGATGTTTCAGAGCTTCTCAATACGTGGACCAGGAAGCTACAAGCAGAAAGAGCCCAAACAGAGCGACCGCAGAGATGCCTGATCAGAAACCGACCAATGGGCTTCACCGCTCACACTAACCACCTACAACTCATTCACACTCAGCCACAGATCATAGACTGTATGAAAGAGACTTATTCACAGCTGCTGTGCACTCATCTATATGTTTAGCTACGGAAGAAGAAAAGGGCCACCAGTAAAAAAAAAAAAAAAAAAAAAAAAAAATAGACTGAGCTGAGCTGACCCATTTTGAGCAAACAATTTGAGATATGTCAATATTTTGTGAAAAAGAGCAGAAATTATAAGAAAAAACGTCTAAATTTGAGATTACGAAAGTAAAGATTTTGAATCAGTATTTTAAGACAATACAGTCAAAATTTTGAGAAAACAACATCAAAATTGTGAGAAAGGAGTTCAATTTTTGGAAAAAAAATTCCAAATTCTGAGATATAGTCAAATTTTGAGATCAAAAGTTGAAATATGTGATAAAATCAAAATTTTGAGATCATTTAATCAAAATAATGATGAAAAAGTAAAGACTTAGAGACAAAAAGTCAAATTTTGACTTTTTCTGTCATTAATTTGACACCATATTTCGAAAATTTGACTTAATTTGGTTAAAAAAGCCCTCAACAAATCCAGTTAAATTAATATTTCAGAAGCAGGAATGCTTGATTTACTTCAAACTTCCTAGTCATAGTATGGTTCATATGGAAATATACTTCATTTCTTAATTCGGGGGCTTGAGTGTGTGCTGTGTATGCTGTCTATAACGCTGCCATTTGTAATTACTGACAAAAACAAAAGTAAGGGATACTTAAATCTTCAGTCCTATTGTTTCTAATGCTCCTTATATATTTGCTTTCCCTCAACTATATATGTATATACATATAAAGTTTATACTTTTGTAGAGCTTAATGAATCAATATCATTAACATGACTTCAATTAAATTAGGTCTTTGAGTTCTGTTGAGTTTTGATTGACATCTTAAAATGTAAAAATAACATTTAAAAGAAGACATTTTTGCAGTCTTATCTGTAGTTTTTAAAAAAAGACAAACTGACAAGAGTTACGAAACAGTGCCTCTTTATTTTTTCTGCACTCACTCCAAAATGCATATTTACATGGCATGCCACATCAATACAGGAACTGACTATGGACACAATTAATAACACGAAGAATCTGCTCTGGAGGTTGAAGGGAGGGGAGTTTTCCCATAAACAATTGAGAGAAAACAGAAATGAAGCAACACTTGAATAACCAGGCCAGCCATAGAAAATGTTCCTTTTAAATTCTGTTGTTTCAAAGACTTAAAAAGGGAAAAATGTCTTTTCTCGCATGTGCTCAATTTTTCACTTTGTCACGGAGGGGCCGGCGTCACATACGAGTTCAAGATGATGATGGTCTAAACTTTGCCAGAAAACACAAAGCTATTAAAATTCAGGATGGCCCGCAAACTGGGCGAATTCAGGGGGGGAATTTACAACAGTCATTTGTGTAAGAAGAAGCTGGTAATCTCTTTTAGATCTCCAGTCCAGCAATTTCAAAATGCCTCAACAATCTAAGTCTTCTAAGATAGTGTCCTTGTTCAAGGTAATAATCCACAAGCGCTGTGTCCTTTCAGAAAAATAAAAGACATTAGAGGAGTGGAATCCAGAAGATCAAAAATTGCAGGTAAAGAAGTTAAATACATAAAAAAGAAACACAACTCAACGTACGAGTTTGTGTATGATGATGGAAAAACAAAACAACATGTCTGAACAAATTTCTTCTGAGAGATCCTTTGAGAAAAATCTTTGCTTGAACATTATTTCCTTTGAGTTTGGATAAACAGTCTGTTGTATGAACATTCGAACACACGTCCTCTGGGAGTCATTCACACACTCACTCACTCTCTCATTCGCATACACACGGTCACTCTTACACTCTCTCTCTCTCACACACACACACACACACCCACACAGACAGCCAATTACACATGCAGTGTGGTTTCTGGATGCTGAACTGGCCACATCAGATCAGCCCCCTCCTCTTCTTGTAGTCCTCCAGGTTGAGGGACCTGCGGGGAGCGCCATCCTTCACTGGCAGCGCGTTGGAGCTTACAGACAGAGACTTAGCCTCTGCAAGACAAGTGGTCAGAAAAAAAAGTCTTAATTCAGAAGCAATAAACATTTAATTAGAGCAATGACAGATAATTCCAGGTTGAGTCAGTTGGATAAATCATGATAAACAAACATCTCACCTGCGTTGGGGACCTGAAGGTCAATCTTAACATCAAAATCATGAACTTTAAACAAGTCCTCTGAGAGGTCAGTGGTTGGCTTGGGGACATCTTTGTCTTTTATGTTTGCTTGACCCTGAAATATGAGGAACAAAACAAAATTACAAATTTGCTGGTTTGAAATTTCCACAGCTAGAACTTCCCTTCTTTTTGCTGCAGTAAGTGAAAGAAAGCCAACAAATTTCATGCTCCAAACTTCTTGGCTATGAAACCACTAAGCATCTCTTCTTACCAGTTTGTTCTTCTCTGCGCTCGAAGGATCTGGTGTCGATCCAGAGCCATACTTCTGGTTCAGGTGAGCCAGGATAGCTGCGTGAACTGACGGGTCTCTGGCCTGCAGAACCAACAAAAATAAATAAATACTTTGAGCTCTGCTGATCTCTCCATCCAGAAAAGATAACATGAAGGCATTACACAGATCGTACATTAGAAACCATGGTGGGCTTGCACTGTCTCCGTGTGAAAGGATCCATTTGTTGGTTTTTGGAGTTTTGTCCTTCAGCCTGTAGAAAAGATAAACAGACAAAATATTTCTGCTTAGAACAACTACAATTGAATGCAGGTAAACTTCAGTCACTTTATTTTTAATGTTCATCCAATTGACTCCTTTGGAAGACTCGTTCATACTGTGGTGATGACATGACTCCTTCTGACACTACTTTAGGTATAACCCGAAGCGGTGATTTATTTAACTACAGTTGTAGCAACGTATCAACAAGCAAATATTGTAAGTTTGAACTGCAGTTTAGTTGCCAGCTACAGGTCTCAATTTGCTCCATTATATTCATTCTTTCAATTTGTTCACAATCTTGACCTTTGTAATAAAAATAAGTCACAACAGCATTTTATGTAAGAGGTATACTTACCACAAGAGCTTTCTCTGATTCAACAATGTTCCAGCTTCTGTTTCTCTGATTGATGTAACTGAATGATGAGAAAAATAAATGTTGAAATCTGACCTGCATGCCACAAACACTGTTTCCTAGTCTATTTACTGTCCTGTCGTCTCTACATCGACACCAACAGCCCAAAAACTAAGCTTAGAAAAGAGGGCACTTCTGTCATAAAATCACAACAAGCTCTCAAAAATCATTTGCAAACAGGGTCTGAAACGGTTTCTTTTATATATATGTAGGAGAGAAGATCTAGTAACTAATGCTGAACCTGATAGCTGAGATGTTCTTTGTCCTTTGTCTGTCGAGCGCTTCTGCTCTTTCCTCAAGCTCATTCAGCTCATCCTGGATCACTTTCACTTTATCACCATCTCCACTCTCCTCTGCCATGGCCTTCAATGAAAGGTAGAACAGTTTTAGGAGAAACACAAACTCTAACAGATCTATGGTATTCCCATGTTCAAGGATTAACAGTCAGGTCATTTGTTATTAATCATGTGGATTCATCAATTAAAAGAATGCTTTATTTCACATCAGGAGTTTTTACTTTGTTAATTAGACTGAAATAAAAGCTCATGAGGTAAAGCTTTCACCATGTTCCATGCTTAAAATAATCTGTAAAGAGTTTAACAAACTTTGTCTCACCTTATCTTTAAGTAGTTGTGTTTTCTTCATGGCATAATTCGGCGGTGCTTTTCGGAATCTGTCCTTCTCTTTAACAATCTGCAGTGAGAAAGATACAAAAAAACAAAAAGTAAGATTTCTCTTCACTCCACAGTGCATGAACAGATCCCCAAACATCCAGAAGAAGCAGGCTTACATCCTCTATGTCTTTGTCATTGAACTTATAGTTCATAGCTTCTTTGATGGACTGCTCCTTTTTGGTGATTTCGTCAAGAGTCGGTACTTGCATCCCAGCGTCCAACATCTGGGAAAGGAAAGGAGAACTCTCATTTCGAGGCTTTAACAGTTTTTTTTCATTTGTGTGTTCATTTAAAAAAATTACAGTTCAGCACAGTCACATGTATACATATATAAAAAGCACCTCTTCAAAGTCACTCACCGCTTCTTTCCACTTCATGAACTCATTTTCTGTAAATTCCTGATTTGACACAAACTCAAGCCTGAACACTCTTGTGTCGCCGCCGTGCCTGGAGAAAATACACATTCAGGAGGTCACAGATTTTGTGAAGAAATCATTCATTGATTTGAATCCAGTATCTGTAATTCAGTACTAACCTTAACTGTAATCCCTTGTTTGTTCGTGTTGTCCCAAGCTGGTAAACCTTCGCCGTCTCTACAACATCCACAATTTCGGCAACCTTTAAGAACAACAAGGGGGAATGAAAACGTAATCAAACATCATCTGTCAATATTGTACCACTCAATCTTAGGATTTACAGACGTATTTTAAACCCAATCGTGACAACTCTACCAGAAAGCCAAGCTCACCCTATAAACCGGTTTACTGCTGTTGTTCCCGATCCCTATCCTCACGAAGCAGCCCGTCACTGTTTTAGCAAAAAAGGGCATGTGGCACCAGCGCTCCAGCTTGTGTCTGGACAGCCGAACCCTGTTGAGCTCATCTGGTAGTGAGACTGGCTGCGACTTGGGAGGAGTCTCTTCTTTTCTGTTTGTGGAAGTAAAAGTCAGTGAGTTGCTGTAAATCAAGAAGAAATAGTCCTGTGATGATCTGACAGCAGCAGAATGAAACATACTCGTCATCGTCATAAGATGATGAACGTGAACTCCGATCGCTTTTGACTGATGATTTGTCATCGTCTTCTTCCTCCTCTTCTTCATCATCTGAATACACTTCACTCGTCTTCAGGGGCTGTCGTTTAGCCAGCAGTTCAGCTACTCGCCAAAGAGATGAAATGTCAGCTTTTGGAGCAATGAAAAGAAAACATGATGACGTTGGAACCACACAAACCTGTCTTGTTCTTTTTCTTCTCACGCTCGGCTTTCAGCTCCTCCATAGCCTGGGACTTCTTGTCAAGTTTTTCATCCCGTTTGGATCGCCTCTCCTTGTTGTGTGACATTACCTAGAGAGGGGACGATATAACATTTAAATAAAGCAGACATGGGATTTAGAAAAGATGAAAAAATTGTTCCACCATCTGATGCTAAAAATACTCCTTAACTCACCACTTGTGTGTCTTGAACCTGGGATAACTTTCTTTTTTCTTGCTCCTCTTCCTGCTTCTTCTTCTTCTCCTCTTTTTCCTTCTTCTTTGCCGTCTTCAGTTTCTTCTTAATTTCAAAACTGTCAAAACAAAAATGCATGATGTTAATAAGGAGGAAAATGTAAGTCAGACATTTTTTATTTTGTTCAAATTGTCTTCTGTTACATAGATTTCATCGATAAAGTGTCAGAGATGAAACAGCTCAAATTCACGGTTGAGTGTAAAATTGTTTTGGCCAAATGGAGACCAACAAGGTACTGAAAGTATTTGGTTGGAAAATGTACAGGGATTTTAGGTCCAGTTTACCCCCCCTGTCAACCTTTCATCCAAATACACAAAAAACACTGGAAAAAAATCTGTTTACACAGAAAGGCTGTAGTTTGCATGTCAGGCCTGTGGTTGGCGATAGAACTGTAGGGGCCATTTACATGCCAGCAGCAAAGTAGAGGTGAGCCGACCATTTGGTGTAAATATTGGATGATTCTTTGCTGATTGTAGAGGTGGTGCAACGGATGCATATTTTTTTTTCAGAGTCAATCAGCAGATGCAGCAGCATTAGCAAAACACAGTTTTGTAGTGTGGTGTGATTTGTGGTGCTTGCATGCTGTTAGGTATGTTGAGGAGCTCACCGTCTCTTCAGCACTTCTCTCTTTTCAATTCGGTTGAACAGCTCTTGCTCTCTCTCCTTCTCCGTCATCTGCTCCAGTCGAGCTCTGTCCTCGGCGTCTCCCATCAAGTCATCGTCGTAGCCGTCTCTGAACACCTCGTCCTCTGAGGAGTCGGAGTCTGAGCTGGAGGACGAACTGTTGCTCTCAGAGTCAGACACTTCACCTGATGAGGAAATAAACCATTAATCAAAAACGCAGAAAACAAAAAGACAGGAATTTCATCATCATTGCTGGCCTCATTTACTCCTTCACCTGAAATCTGCTGATATTGTAACACGTTATTGTGCTTTTTAACATGATAAAGAGTCTTGTTTGATAATAATGAACGAGAAACACTTTAAACTGGAGGGTACAGGGGCTTTTTGTCTTCTAAAGCTTCTCAAACCAGTGTCAATACTATTGGATTTTAACCACATTCAGAGACTTTTCCAGGTTTCCTATAATTATGTTGACCCCTGAACAACAGCTTAGACACTACACTGTAGGATATAAATTGGATGAGGAGGTTAAGTGTATTAGTCATCTAATCCCAGCTACCCGAAACACACAAGGACATGAAACCTTGTGTGTGATCTACATTTCTTGGTAACTGCTCGTCATTTCCTAGAGGGCGACGTTGACCTCAAAACAGGTTATAGTGTTTTTAACTTTTCAACAACACAGTCCTTGATTTTATCACACATGGATGCTGAAACAATTCATTCATACTGAAGAGAGACACATACCCTCCTCTGGTGCAGAGCTCTCTGCTGAGCTGTCTCCATCTGAGCTGCCAGACGCCGTCGCTTTATTGACCTTCTTCTTTGTAGCGTTCTTCTTCTCCGACCCTTTCCCTGGTTTAACCTTCTTTTTTCCTTTGGTTCCACCCACAGTCCACTGAACAACAGAAAAAAACAGCGTTTATTGGAGACAATTGTTGAACTCAAAAGGATATGCGTGTCTCTCTTTTTAAGTAATTTGAATTGAACATTGCAAACACTAAGACAGTCGTACCTCATCGTCACTATCGGAGGTCTCTGAGTCTGTAGAAGCTGCAGGTTTGGTGACAGGCTCCTCCTGCTCACCTGAATCAACTCTCTTCCTCTTCGCCAGGGACAAAAGCTCCTGAAAACAACATGAAAGTCATTTGTTTGAAAAGCATGGCATTTGCGTTATTTCCATACTGAGGCATTTGTGCTTGTGAGCCTCGCATGAACAGCAACAAGTGATGAAGTTCAACACATCCAAATACTGATCCTGTATCCTTGATGATCACCTCTCAGATGTCCATCGCCACCCAGGAAATTTACCTAGATTTCCATGCGCTTGTTCAAGCTCAACAGAGACCAGATTTTTTTCACTGAAGGGGTAAAATGAATTGAAAAACACCTAAATTATTGTTTGTGAGCAAAGTTTTTCAGTATTTGTGGAGACCAACAAGCTAAAATGAAATAAAATGAAACACTGATGCAACAATTGTTTTTGTTGTTAGTTACTTCAATGGGTGTATTTTCCTATTTAACCTACACCACAATTTCTGACACAATTCAGGTTTCTCATATGACACCTGGTTGAAATTAAATGTCAACCTCTAATATAAAGCAACTGCTTCATTTCACGACTGTTTAATCACCACTACAATATGAAAAAAGGGCAAGAAAACCCACCAATCACTAGTGATCTACCAAGTCAGAGTGTGAAAGCTTCCTGACAGGCTTCGTGTGTATTTTTATTTTGCAGAGGTCAGTTTCCCTCAGGTAAAATAACATGTGAGTGAGGAAGCAGACACCAGCCACAGCCAGTCATCCAAACACATTCTGGCAGAGGGTGTGAGCAGTAACTTGTTTAAACTGCATTTCTGCACAGCTTTGATTCAAGGTACATTCTCAAGTGGGACTGAAAGTAGACTAACAAAATCCTGGAAGTGTAAACATACATTGTTGAATCCATCCCTGCTCTAATGTGCTGCATCAGCAACAGTGTAGACACCTATGAAACCAACGCACACTACTTTTGTGGCTTTTTTTAACCATAAGCATCCTGACTGCGCCGATGTTTGCAGCAGAAGAGTCTAATCGTGTTTTAAACTTATTTTTGTGAAAACAAATAAGCCTGAAGAGAAAAGTCTGGGTTCACAGAGAGATTTGAAACCACTTTTGAAATGGGATAATCATTATTAAGGGTTGTGGCTTGGCCTTTTAACATTACGCATTTTCTGGAAGAAAGTGCTCAGCATTTCAACATCCTGCATTTGCCGAAAGGAACTCCTCAGGTGTTCAATTTGGAGGGATAATGGGACCAGAATATGTCTACTTGTTACTCCAGCAATGTATGACTGGAGGTGATGCTTTGCAGTTTTCCAGGTACCAACAATATCTATGTGAGGCACCTTTACATTTAGGTGTTAAATGCTATATTTTTTAACTTTGTGTGATCAAAGTGGAGGATGATGATAGAGATAGGAGTATTCTTCAATTCCACAATTTCATTTAGCAGACGCCTTTGTCCAAAAGTGATGAAAAGCACAAGCAAGAACTAAGATTATAGGAAAAGAATGTCATAAGTGCGATGAAGTGCCACAAGTTGATTGGTCTCACGTGCCGCCATCTAGTGCAAGAAAAGTGCTCTCAATTTTTTTTTCATAGTGTAGACAAGAACTAACCACCATAATTCAAATTCAACAACATTTAATACTTCACAACATTTAATATCAGGAGCTGAAGCTTCTCCTTAGACCTTCTTGTTCATTCTACCCCAGGGACAAAGAGGAGGAGAGTCAGATTAAGCTTTACAAGTGTAAGTAAGTGTTCCCTGAAAAGTTGAGTCTTCAGACATCTCACAACAAAGTCGAAGAGTCTGGCCAGAGATAGAGCCATGCTGGGCTGGGAGCATCAGGCATCTTTCACAGGCAGAGTGCAGCGGGCGAGAGGCAGTGTAGACCTGGATGAGGGATTCCAGGTAGGCTGGTGCCATTTTTATCACTGTTTTTTAAGCCCGAAGAAGAGCTCTGACTTTGATTTGAGCTGCCACTTGAAGCCAGTGAAGCAAGATTAACAGCTAGGTGATGTGCTGTTTAAGGCTGGTTAAAGACCAAATTTGCAACTGCATTCTGGATCATCTGCAGAGGTTAAAATGTACAAATAGGGGAACCTGCTAGAAAGAGTGTCAGTGTTGTTTAACTCCTCCTGTCATCACCTGTTATTCAAGCATGGCAAATAGCAACTTCACTGCTGGATCCCAACACCTTTAAACTACTTCCACATGGCCAAGATGTTTATCTGACAATTATGTTTCCTGATTTCATACTTTTTCCACCACTGATCATTGGCTACCCTAATTTGAGCACACATTGCAGAGCCCTTTGCAGGTCTTTACAAGGAAACCTCTCCACTGATGACTGTAGGAACCAAAGGACCAATGCAGACGCTTGTTTTTCTTCACCTATGCTCCTCTGTGTGTAATGACAGGTGATGTTAATGGGATACACTGAAGCTGCTCTCTGCTTTAACATGATAGACTGCAGATATTCTCAGTGTGGCTGCCAGCGCGTGTTTGACAACAACAAACACCGAAATAGAACTTCAGCTCTGCGCCCATGACGTCACTCAGGAGATAAGGTTCTTCTAACTAAATCATCACTGTCTCTGTTTCAGTGGGTGCAAACGTCGACTTTCCATTTGAGTTTAAAAGCTTACAGTCACATTCACCCACTGCGCGGCAATTTAATGCTCTGTAGCGTTGAGAGCATCTCTATGAGTGTAACCTTAACGGTAGCACATCTCTGCTAACTGATGCTAACGCACCGTTTTCTGTTGAGACTAAAATGCCTTCTACGAATTTATAACAGGGAGAGTAAAGTGGCCCTCAATTTATTTAACTTAGTTAGTTTTGAGTTCACAGAGAAGCTAAGCACTGGGTTGTAAATAAAACAGGCCCACTCTCAGATTGTTCAAGCGAGGCCAAACACAGCGCACTCAGTTAGCATGCGTTAGCTTCACCTCAAGCTGTTGACACTTCAGTGTGAGATTAAATACCACCAAGTCAGAAAAATGCGAACCCACCTGATCTAAATTATCGTCGCTGGCGCTGTCTTCGGAGTCAGAGTCAATCACGACCCGGCCTTTCCGTTTCTTTACATTCACCATGATTAGCAGCGCAGCTAACCTGCTAGCTTCCTCTGTGTCGTCTAAATGTTTGAGGCTAACAAGTCAGCAGCCACACAAAGGCAGCACTGAGCATGCGCGCTCCTAGTGACACCATAGTAATTACGGGATTTTAAAGTCTAGGTAGTGAACCACGATAACAGTCAGCGTTCATGTTTGTAATTTTGTTTTATTTATGTGGTTTAAATTCATGATTTTTGGGCAAAGCGAGCGAGTACGTTGACTGTTCCCTGAGAGCAGAACTACTTGCTGACAAGTTTGGTTTGGTTAACCCGGACAGGAATCTTCGGTGCACTTCAGCTACATTCAAGATTCACAATAACTCAACATTTAACTTTAAACTCTAAAACGATTTTAATTCCTTTTCAGGTTTAGATTCAGATTCGTATAGTTTTAGAAAGTAGTTATGACGACTTTCTGTGAATATCAACCCATATAAAGGCTTTAATGTGACACAAACGCCTCCAAAAACAAAGCAATTAATGAATGTGTTGCTGAATGCAGCCCGCGTTGCTCTGCTGCGGTTTGAAGGCGAACAACCTTGGATCAACACACGAGTGTACGTGACCGGTTCATAATTTTTTTTTCATAGATTACAGTAGTAATACGGTATAAATCGGTAGTTTGGAACACTTATATAACAATTGAAGACGGTTGAATATCTACCAGTCCGCTCTCTTTTGGTATAACATGGTCAGAGTAAGTACGTCCACTGTACCACCACTCTATCACGTTAGAGGCAGGGTAACATTAAAGGGACTATAAGGACTTTTTGAGTGATGTTGAATAAGTCTGCTGAATAGATAACTACCTGATTATTATGAACAATTTAAAATGTGCCATAAGTGCTAAATTAGGTTATTTCTAAGTGCTATTTCTCAGCTACCCAATTGGGCCTGACTCGACCAGATTGATTCACAGCATGTTGAAGAGAGATCTGTGTTTTTATCCATTGGAAATGATTACTGTGATTTTTGTAGTAAAATCTTCGTTAACTACCCACATGCATCAGTTATACTGCAGTGATCTGTTCAAACCCGAGAGTCTACCAATGAAATGAAGAGCCAGGTCACATTAGCTCTATCTGGTAGATGAGCACTGGTAGGACATAACCAGGATTCACAAACGCTACTGATATATCTCAGAACACCAGGCTGTGAGTAGCGCTAAATGCATAATAGTGTTTAAAATAAGCTGCAATTTACTTTCATTTTCAAAACAAATACATAATGAGTACTCTAATCGAAGGGTGTTGCTGCAATCCACTTCATACAGGTTCTCCTCACAGCCACTTTAACCAAATATCATTCGTGGTCAAGTTAGCTCCATTTTTAATGCTTCTCAAATGTTCAAATTTAGCTGAAAATAATTAGCATTTACATTTTATCTCATCAAACTCTTGTAATTGTGAGGTGAGAGGTGCTACAGCCACAAATTCTACCTGAAAGCCACTGCATGTATTTTTTACTTTAATCTCCAAGGCTCTTGAGTAGAGGAGCAAGTACAAGACCTGCTTGATACTTTACACCTTTCTCTTGTTTTTCAGCAGTGAGTAACTTGTATCACCGATGAGATGTCCTTGCCAAAGATTGCACGTCTCCCCTCGGCGAGGCTGCTGAGCTCCCTCAACCAACTTCAGCACCAGCACCAGCAGCTCCTCCAGCCTCCCATCTTTCCTGTTACTGTTCCCAGAAGAGCTGTGACTCCACGGGAATACAGGCGACCCGGCCAGCCCAAAGACAACAGGCTCCCATGGCAGAAGATCAACTTTAGCTTCTCAAAGGGTGTGGAGGGAATAAAGAAGCATTTCACTCTGTTGAAGAAGGAGATTTCTGACCGTTTGATTGGTCCAGAAGGCAAACCGATGCTGGAGCACATGTTGGAGCAGAACCGAGTCATATGGGAGTTCAGGAATCCAGAGAGCCTGAAGGAGTGGACTGTGTCCTCAGATCAAGAAATAGGAGGCCAGAGTGAAGTTTACTTGAAGCTTGGCAGAAATGACACTTGTTTTCTGTACGGGACTCTGAGCTCCATACCTCCGAGGGACGGGGAGACTCGCTACAGCGGCTACTGCACCATGCGCTCAAAGCAACTACTGGTCAGTTTTCTAAGGTTTGCTTTATCTACTGCCAATGAAAATGGGAAGTTACTGACGGTGTCTATGATTGTTGAGTACTGTGAGATAGAGGTAGACCAATATATTTTTTCAGGGCTTTCATACTGATACCGATTATTAGTTGTAAAGGAGGCTGATAATCGATATTCAAAGCCAATCTTCATTTGCTGTAAAAGTGAAAATACTGGTGCCAAATTTTGAGTAATACTCCAACACTTGAATTTGTTCAAATGCCTTTAAGCAAATAACCCAGAATCTCTGTCTCACTCAGGCTTCATTTGATAGAAAAAAGCATCATGACTGGACGACTTTTAACACCCTGCATTTGCGAATACGTGGGGATGGTCGCCCTTGGATGATCAATCTTGGTACAGAAACCTACTTCTCCCACCAGAAAGATGATATATATTGTTACTTCCTGTACACAAGAGGAGGGCCCTACTGGCAAGATGTCAAGGTGGGAGTAATAGTTTGGGTTAAAAAAAAAAAAAGCTCTGGGACTAAAGAGACTTGAGACTTAACTCTTGTTGTTCCTCGCTTACAGATACCTTTCTCTAAGTTCTTCCTCACACATCGCGGGAGGATACAAGACGACCAGCATCCTGCCTGGCTGGACAAGGTAAAGCAGACTCTGACATACTACCAGAGTCTCCGCCTAAAGATTTGTTGAGTTTATATGATTTTTATGTTTGTATTTGCAGGTTAATACCATTGGATTCACTTTGGGGGACAAAGCAGACGGACCGTTCCAGCTGGAGATCGATTTTATTGGCGTCAGCAAAGATTACGCGCACACCGAGGAGTTTGCTTATGAGACGTACAAGCGGAATCCAGAAGTTTGAGAGGAGTGACTAGTTCATACAGACGGCTGTGATAGCAATGAAAGATAAACATACCACCTTCTTGAGGATAAGCTTCATCCAATACATCATCATGAGTACTTTATTTTAAAAGACAATCAGTGAAATGACAGTATTCAGTTCAAGTACTGTGATCCTTCACTGACTGAATCCTGTATCTTTGTATTTTGTCCTTTGTGTCACATGAAACCACGTCATCACTGACTTCCACTTTTAAAACTGAGATAACTTTGGTTTCCCCCGTGAATAAAACTAAGGCTGAGTTATTTCTAAGCTGATCTTGTTTTGTACGCAAGTGTGTTGTGAGTTAAAAGAAAGAAATCATTCATCCTTGTATCAAATGTTCACTTTACTTCACATCATAGCAGTTTAAAAACTACAGATAGACGAGAAAATATTTTTCATCAATGCCTTTTTATATATCTCTCCCAAAAAATGTAATAACATTGCAAACATTTTATGAATACATGAACGATTTAAAATGAAGCAAAAATCTCTACACATTAGCAGAAACACTCAAAGCTCTAAAATCAAATCTAAAAAACTGCACTTAATATTGGAAAGAAGAAGAAACTTGTGAATCTACTTTTCTAAGAGAAGGCTGAAGTTATGGGAGGAAATGTGTTAGTGAGACAGGAAATATTTACACAGGAACAACAGACTGTACAAATGTCTACAAGCAGACGTGGCTTTTCTTTTCTTTTTACATCATGACGAGGCCTCTTCTTGCCCCGATCATGCTTTCTTTCTTTTGTTTCCGCTCTTCCATGTGTTTTGTTCTCCTGTCACCCCTTCAAAGAAAGAAACATTAATAAGACAAAGCCTGAAGGATAAATCAGAATGAGTCACATGAGCTTGACTTTCAGCTGTACCTTGTCTGGACCTGGTGCTGTTTGTAATTTTTCTGATGAGAGTTTAAGATCAGCGACTTGTTTGCTGCGTTTTCGTTGGGCTCACCAAATGGCTTCAGTTTACCTTGAAAAAGAACAAGACCATTTAGGATTTCTCCAACAACTGATGCACAATCTGAGTGAAGGAATGATATTAAAACTTGTTTCTGTACCTGTGTGAGGCTTGTAGGTGAGGGGACGAGACAGGCTCGCCTTCAAATTGAAGGAGGCCTTTTTCTGTGTCCCAGGAGTTGTGCTCATGCTCGTGTTGCCAGTGAAGATGAACGGTGCTTTAAAATTCAGGGTTAAATGACAATGAGTTGTGCTTCGTACATCTACAGGTAAATTCTGAGTTTGACACAGAGGAACAAAGTACCAGAAGTTTTTGAAGCTGAGACAATTGAAGTCCTGGCGTTAGGCTTTCCTCCTGGAGCTGCTTGTGTCTTTGGGGTGCTGGAGGTCACACAGGGAGACTTGCGCGCTGGTGTCTTCACCATCGATTTCTTGTACTCATTGTCATGGACGGCTTCTGAGAACCTGCAGAGAAACATCTACCAGTTAGTCTTTTCGGGATATTTATGACTTTGGGGTTTTGTGAGTCAGGTTTGGAATCAACCTAAACTCAACAACACAGAATTATTCAACCTCTTGACAAGCAAATCAAGTATTCTGTTACAAATTGCACTATTTTAGAATGTTGTTTTAGAAAATTTTAAGGCATTTTTCTCTTTCACAAACTTGTCTGTATCTTTATGGATCTCTTCTGTTACATTTTCAGACACTTTTAAAATCAATCTCAGCTTCTGGGTTGAGATTAGAGCTGAGCAATTGATCACAAATTAGTTTGAATCACAATATAGCCTGCTGCAAGATTTCTTTTACCTGAAGTATGACAGAATACCAGATACAATTTGGTGCAGTGTTACAATGTTACAGCTGAAAACTACCTGTGCATGACAAACAATCTGAGTGGTGAACAGTCGCAAAAAAGGCAAGAAGTAGCAATAAAAATGTATAAGGTGGTAAATATGTACAAAATGCAGTACAAACTGGCAAGAAGATTGTAAGAAAACATTCAAAATGGTCATTAAGTGGCAAAGGATAGTCCAAAAGTAACTTTTTGGATTTAATAGTCTTTGCTGGAGTTTCCCTGATGAGTTAGACAAGTTAACTGCCATCCCAGAAAACACCTTTGGAAAGAATGAATCGCTCACCGTACGTTGATCCTGCGGGTGGAGAGGACATCTGGTCTGAATGGAGCAACATCCTTTGCAGCAGGTTTGTTTGCTGGAGCTTTGCTTGCAGAGAGGAGAGTGTGTCTGCGCTTCTCTTCTGCTGCTTTTTTGCTCACGGGGGCAGGACTGAACATGGAGGTACGACTCACGTTCGCCCGCTGTGGAAAACACACACTCGGGTCAGATGCTGGACCGTGGATACAAATAAACATACTGGAGCTGTCGTGTTGTGTAGATACTTACCACTTGGGTTTTCTTTTCAACCTGCTGCATTTTAGTTTTGTCTACAAGTTTCTGAAAAGAAAATTAAAGATATAAATATCCAAATCTGAAGTACATGTTTACATACGGCATTCAGGATGCTTGGTACAAAATCAGCCAAGACTGGTGAGAAGATTTAAATACCTTCAGCTCTTTGACTGAATTCTTGTACGACTCCACTTGCTTGGTCTTTCGTTGGACATAAGAATCGATCGACTCCATCTTGTTGAAATGAGCCTCATGGAGTTTTTTAAAGTCTGTGAAAGAAACATAGCACATCAAAGTCATTTTAGGGGAAACAAGTCTTAACTGTTGAGAAGTTTCTGGATTGGCAAGTGGATGCAAAATAGGGAAAAACAATAAAGGATACTCACTGGGGGTGATGGGCTTCAGCAGTGGCTTGTCCTTCTGCTGGGAACCTTGGTAGCGAGGGATTCTGCCTCCTTTGGCCACTTTAGGGGCTTTTTCTGGAAAGGACAATGAAAATTAATTAAACAACATATGAAAATACAACATGCTGAGGTGTGGAGATAAAAAAACATATCCAGATGTACAGAACTAAATTTATCATTGGTTTTGGACAACAAAAACAAATGTTTGTTTAGCTCAGACACTAGAAATGAGTGCAAATTGAAACCAATGCAGATCCCACCCCTCAGTGTAGTTACTTTTTGGAAGACCAGACTCAAAACAAATCTACAGCCTCAACTGAAAGCTTGAAATGTGTTTTCATATCAACAACTACAAATTTAAATGACATAACTCACCAGCGTTAACAACTCTAGCCTCCTCCTTGGACTCAGGCTGCTGCTGCTCACTGCCAGTGGTTGTGAGCTCCTTCAGAGGCTTGGTTTCAGTCTGGTCCAAGTCCTTGGTTGAGGACACTTTTCTTTTCTTTGCACCTCTGGTATCACAGGGTTCGCGAGACTCAGCCTCTTTGGGATCATCCTTAAAGGATCAGAAGGAATGAAAGCCGTCCTTAATGCAATAGATAGCGTCAAGGTGTTTTTACTGGATGTGGAGTTTACCCAACAGCTGATGATGTGGTATTTCATAAATATATGCTTAAAGGCATTTTCAAAAAAAGTCAGGTTTTGGAGTTTGTATTGTTCAAAAATTTTGACCCTAGTATTTTAACATTGAGTGCAACTGAATATCAGCCCCAAATATTGGTTATCTGCCTCCTTCTCCAATAATACTCTGTATTGGCCCTGATAAAAGACACATAAAGCTCTGGAAAAAATTAAGAGACCACTGCAAATTTTTCAGGTTCTCTGATTTTGCCATTTATAGATATGTTTGGGTAAAATTGTCAAATATGTAGAGATGCTGATTTCTGAAAGCTTTGCAGCAGTCTCTTAATTTTTTCCAGAGCTGTAGGTCTATCTCTATTAAAAGACTCATAAACAATTTAAAAAAATCAAAATGTTACTTAGCTATAATAATCTATTACAACACGTTGACTCAAAAATATGCATTATGTCCCTTGTACAAAGAAAAAAAATCAAGAACATCTTATCAGACCTTCAATATATGCCAATTTTCCCACCAACTCCTGCTGTCTTTCAAAACAATTTTTACCTTATGCATATATCTGAATACGGTCCATGTAAAGTGATTCTGTTGTTCTAACATAATTTGTGAGCAAATTGATGTATTACCAATGATCATGGTGTGTAGTTTTGGTGCTGTTAGACCTGTCTTTGTGTTATATTTACCTCTGCAGCACTTGGTGATATTTCTGCTTCTGCTTCCATTATAGCATTATCAGAGATTTTCCTCTTGGTACTCTTTCCTCTGCCTCTGCGTGTATTTACAAACACAGTAGGGCTAGAAGCTTCACTGTTGGGTGATTCTTTACTTTCTTGAGCATTGTCCTGGGTTACAGGTTTGTTTTCTTGAACTTCAGTAATACCCATCTCTTGATCCTAGAAAAAAACCCCAACATTAATTAATTTACTCCGATGAAACCTACTGCATGTTGTTGTTAGTTTGTAGACGTTGATAAAACGATGAAACTCACCAGCTTTTCCTCATTTTGTTCAAAATGCTGCTTGATCAATTTTAGGAGTTTTTCGGCCTGTTTGCGAAAAAAACAAGGGTTATTTAAAGTATATTCACAAAACTGACAACATTTGCTTAAAGCCAACATAGTTAAACGCAACCCTTCAACACAACCCGAGATCTAACGTTTACAGTCCCGTCTGTATAAGCACTTTTCAAATAATTTAAACGGTTTACCTTCATGTTCGCCTTCAACCCAAGCTCTTTGGCGACGCTCTGCAACTCTGCATATTTCATGGAGTCGAAATCCATTTTGGTGTGATCCTTCAGTTTGATTTTGTCGGAAGAAAAAGTCTCACACGTTTCTGTTTGGTTGCTCGGGCTGAGCTGTGGCGGCTCTCAACGGTTAAAATCACTCTGATTCAAAACAAGTGGCAAAGCCGTTTTATTGGCTAACGAGTGTAACCGGATGTACCTCACAGCCAATCGGAGCAAAGATGCTGTTTAACGTTTTCCCCGTGCAGTCTCACCGTGAAATATAGTTGCTGCAATGTTTAAGATTTAATTTGAAAACTGAAAATATAAACTGAGGATAATTACATACAGCTACCCTGTTAATATTGACATGTCTTATCATGATACGTGATACAACCAGGTGGTGGCAGTGTTTAACATTGAGCAAGTAAAGTTGCATTCAGTGTTGCTTCGGATTTTCGGGCTTTATGTAATGAAAATTAAAAAAAAAAAAAAATTTTCGTCAACCAACTTTCTTCACAAGAGCTCATTTCGGCCGGTAAAAAAAAATGTAACGAAAAATGTGTCCATTGTGAGTCGAAATTTTGAAATAATAATAATAAAAAAATAATAATCAAATTTTGATATAAGTAGTCAAAATTTTAAGCTTTTCATCACAAAATTTGGACTTTCAATCTCGGATTACATTTTTTCCCCTGAATATCTTAACATTTTTTTGTATCAAAGTTTTGATTTTTCCTCCCATATTTCGACTTATATATTAAAGTTTTGACTCTTCTTTTTAAAAAAATTCCTTCTTGAAGGAGAATAATAAGAATCAACAAAGCCAAGTTTTCATAATTTCAAATTAAGTAAAAAAAATCGAATTATTAAGTCAGAATTCCGGTAGTAACAATAGAAATTTTGAGATAAAGTCAGAATTTGAGATTTAAAATAAGGCTAATTTCGACTTTTTCCATCCAATTATTTTGACTTTTCATTTTTAAAAAATCAACTTCAAACGGACAAGAATTTTTTTCATTCTTACATTTTTAACCGGCAGAAATGGGCGTCTTTGTGACTTAGAGTCAGTTCAACTATTTATTTTCCTTTACCTTACGAGTTGTTGTCACGACTTCAGGGCCGTTTGCTCTTTGAAGCTCTTAATTCAGATTCTTTTCACCACTCTTGAACGCATCATAGATGTGACGCTCTCGCGCGCCGAGGTTGAAATGAGGAAAAAAATGTTCTGACTCAACTCTTAAACAAATCGCTTCATTTGGATCAATTAACTTTTTTTTATCCAATATGGAATTCAACGGGAGTCTCTTGATTGAATGTTCCCGCGATGAAAAGTTAGTAACAGAGTTAGAAAACAAACAGCGGATGACTCTTCACTGTCAACAATGCAGCACAGTCCTCGGGGACTCGTTCGGCATTTGTGGCGAAATAAAAAGCATGGACTTTATCATGTGTCTCAGTAAGTACACCTTAACAACAACTCAAGCATTATTTATGTGTTCTAGATATCAGCAGATAATGTTGCCGAATGGACTTCGTTGAAAAACTGTGCTGTTGTTTAAATTGACGAGTACTGTACGGTGGCCCTGATGTGCAAACATGTTCAAAAAATGTGTGAAAAAAGTAATAATGAACAAAGTAACACATGCTGTTTTAAATCTTCACTAATATAAAGCATAAATGATGACTTAAATGTTGTGTTAGAACTAATATTTTGCATGAAAAACATCCTGACACTGAAAAAGAAACAGAAACCCTTGTAATGCAAAAACATTGTAACAGCATCAAAACAGGTATTGGTAACATTTCGCTCAAGTTAAGAACACAAACATCAAATGTGAGATAATTTCATTTGTATTATTTTTTATTCTGACATTTCTTTAAAAAAAAAAAACATATCTTTTTGATGTGTCTGTTCCATCAAGAAAAGTTCATAATCTCAATAACTTTTTCTGTTTTGACTTCCTGTCACCTTCTAGGTATTAGGGGGTCAGGCTAGGAGGGTATGATTTGCACATTGTGTGTTCAATATGCACATCAGAATTCAATAAATTATTAAAAATGAAATAATATAACATTTGATGATCTTGTTTTTAACTTTTGGGGAATGTCATTGATTACAAAACCTGTTTTGAAGCGATTACAACTCATTTTTAGTTAGAATATACTCTACATTCGAAATAATAATGACTGACTGAATAACTTTTTTTTTAATGTTTACACCTTGCTGCTTGTCTTTTCTCAGAGGTAACAGATGATGTAGTTGTGAGTGATGCAACAGAGAAAGGACACAGAGGGGAAATGGCTAATTGGTAAGTGACAGCAAAACACAAGAGGTGGATAAAAGTCTGGATTTTGACTTCAAGCTTCTTCTGTCTCCTCGCAGCATCTACAGTTCTCTAAAATGTCGCAATTGTGGCATAGCTGTGGGAAAGGTCATTCACTCGTCCCCTTCACGTTTGGCTACGATCCGCTCCATTTTTCTCCTCTACAAATCAAACATCAGCTGGTAAGCTCTGCTGCCTCTGTGAGCGCACAAACACATTAACTTGTTGTGTCGTCAGAGGTTAATTGCTGTCTGGAGAAATTAGAATAAACAAGTTTTTGTCCATGGCATTGGTTGCTTTCCTAAAGTTCAGGTTAGATTTGGAATGATGTGCAGTTTCCCATGTAATCAGGTGATCATTTACATTGCTTTGTTATTATTAGTATGCTGCATAACTGCGTCACTTTTCTCTCTGCAGTTACATCCTCAACAGTGGCTCATTGGTCAAAGCATCAACACTTTCATTTGATCCAAAGGGGTTTAAAAAAAGCATCGATGAGGTGGGACAACACTTACCAAATAACTTAGTTTTAAAGTCCATCCAGATATTTTCTGCTATTATGAAAAGTTCAAGAAGACATAATTGTAAACCCAGGGATGAATAAATGACGATCTTTGCAAAACTGAAATCTGTCTCTGTGTTACAGGTAAGACTCCAGTTTGAAGCACAGCTGGATCAGATGTCACACATCAAGAGCAGACTGGCTGACAGGAGTGTTTCCACTCAACTGCTAAGTAACTAGTGCGGATTAGGGGTTAGACTGAGATAGTTTTTGGTCTGAAGAGTCACTGTGTTGTTTTGAGTTTCTGTAAAATGCACATTGGTTTCAGATACCCTCATGCTTCTGACAGAAATTCTGCATCTGTGAAATGATCAAGCAAATATTCCTTGTGTATTTTTACTTAACTAATCAGTTCTGCTGTGTTAATATTGTTGTGTGTGACTCTGAATTAACACCCTGGATAAAGAGGAGCAAGAAAAACACTCCTGCTCATTAATCTCCAGGTGAAATGTCAACACTTCTAGGAAAAATCTGCAGTGAAAACTGAGAATTTCTCTTTGTAGAAAAACAGTTCATTGAAAAGAAACATTTGTGCTGTGTCTTGGTTGTAATCTGGTTTGGTAAAACTATGTTTTTAAAGATGATTAATTAAATGTTATAATAAATTTGAAATAAATGATTCTGTGTCCCTTTCTGATGAAAGTTAATTTCCACCAGTTGAAAAAATAAAGATGCAAAACTGACATTGCTGTAGTTTTGTTTGTTTTGTTTTTTTTGCCCATGTGAAGTCATAATTATTAAATATAATTTCCAGATTCTGAGACAAGTTGAAATTATGAGATAAAAAGTCAAAATTATGAGACAGAAAGTTGAAATTGTGAGATTAGTTGAAATTTTTAGATAAAAGTCAAAATTATGAGACAGTAGAAACAAAGAAATCTTACTTAGCAGTAGCTTTACTTTGCAGTGAGCTCAACTGTAAAGCAACTCAGAAAAAATCTGATGGCAGAATTTTACTGTTCACACACACACACACATGCATCCCACTCAGGCTGAGTCGTGACATTTTCAGGAGTGTAGTGGATGTTTGAAAAGAGCTTCAGCCACTCAAAAGGTTCTTGGTTGAGAGGAGTGTGCTGCTCATAGATGCTATCTTCTTCAGCATCGTGTGGCCTGTCATCTTAAAAAAGGATTAAAAATCTCTACTGTGATACCTGTGAATGTTGCTCTTTAACACATTTCCACACTGTAATCATCAAACTAAAGAAAGCATGAACACAAAGCCGTCCAGTTGGCACCATGCTGCTTTTTATTGCTGAATTTCTGATACAGATTTCTGTTTTTTTTTTCCTTAAGTTAATAATACAAAACCAGACAAGAGGCTCACAAGTAATAAGCATGCCCATTTTCCTCCCTCTGGAGTGCATAGTTTCTACACAGTCCACCTCATCAGTGGAAAAGTTGATCAACAGAGTAAAGTCATTACTCATCTCACCTAAGATTTTGTTGTTTTATATTTTTTTACATGGGAACAAAAGGTTGAATGGTGTTACTCAGCTGCACAGCCGTGGTCATGTTTGGCACAAACAAGAGAGAAAAGTACGACTCCTCTCTGGTTCCACTTCTTCTTTTTTTTTGGTGCATTAAACTGCAGCTGATGAACAAAGCTACTTCAACGTGTCAAACAACCGTTTCCCATGTTGTCACCTTTTCACAGAACATCCCATAATGAACATTTCATTAGCCTAATTACACTCATTCACATTACAAAGTTGGATTATTGCATGCAATACAAATCATTCATTATTCTGCTAAAAGTCATGCATATTTTTTAAACCCATATATTCATTGTTGCTAGATGCCTACTTGCTTATAAATTGTGATTATAATCCCAACAGAGAGCATTACAGGGTTTTTTTAGAACACAGTTTTCAAGACAGGGTGGTAATGATGATGATGGTGATGGTGATGGTGCAAGTCAGTGCGTAGAGAGAAAGTGCTTTTCAAACAAGTTCGTTCAGTGAGTCCTTTTCAGCCACAGAGTTACTGAAAGAGTCTAAAAGGAAAGGTTGGGAGAGGGATCTGTGGGTGTAAAAATGCTACAAGAATTTAAATTTAAAGCATCTCTCGTGGACTGATTGGTTTGAATTATTGTTTGGTGTTGAAGAATAAAAGGCAGGGTTGGATTTTGGCATGTGAAAGATATCTTTAGTGAGTGATACTGCGATGCTACAGCTGTCCTAAGGAAGAGTCTTTATGAGACTGTTTTTGTACACCAAATAAAGTAACAGACAGAGAGCTACTTTAGGCATATAAGAGAGAAAAGAGAGGGAAGTCCTTTCCACATGACGTTATAGAGTCCTTTAACAAATACACCCTGGTACTAAACTCATGCATTATTGTAGGTTATTGCTTCTAAAACTCTAATCAAATACAATTTTATGGATTAAAATATATCGCTCTGAATCCAAAAACTGTGAGGTATTATGTACAATAAGATGTAAGAGACTAAAACACTATCTTGGACCCCTAGTAGTTATACCCAAATCTAAGGTTAAGTCACTACCCTAATATTTTCCTACAGATTTCTTTCGTATTTTCTGGAGCTTTTTGGTGGTTGTGAAACATCTATAATACTTTCATGCTTGAGAGTGCATGGATACAATTTCGGACACTTCTTTAGCTTTTTTAAAAACATATTCTGACACTTTAACATGCATATATATAAAAAGTAACTCAATGTGCATGTCGTACCTTAACTGTATTTTCATGATGCAACTTATTCTACACCAGAGCTATGGAAGAAAGAAGAAGATGCTGCAGAAACCTAAGATTTCAGGGCAAAGCTGAGTCTTAATCTTTTGTATTTAAAGGTGTAGTACGTCAAATTACACCCCGTTACTGTTACTGAGCTCCAGCTTAGTCTCGAAATGGATTTGACTATTCTTCATGAAGCAAGCATCACTACTGGTCATGCATGGCTACGATTGGCACCACAGTCCTGCTAAATAAGCTAATGCACATGAGTCTATACATATCTTAATGGAAGACATTGGTGATTTTGTTGCTTTCAAACAACTTGTCACTTGTTTATACAATATACAGTTTGGTCAACAACATGACAGTTAAGATCAAATATTGCACAAATCCCGAAAATGTGATTTTTCTTAAAAGAATATCAGATACAAAATAAAAGAAGTTAAAGTAATGAGACCAGGGTTTCCTTCAGCTACACTTGAGTTTGGGGATTTAAAGCTTCAGCTCAGCATCGATGTCTGATAGACTCAAAAGGACGTTCTGTTCAGGGGCTTTTGCGTGCTAAGTTGTAAATCAGAAGTAGATGTAGGATCATGGTTCAAAAGGAAAGCCTGTGCTAAACTGCCTTATACATGCATTCCTCTGGGGCGCCTGTTTGTCTGAGCAGTTAAAGCGGTGAGGCGATCTCAGCGGTCACCAGTTCAACTCCTGAGCTCAAACCTTTGATTCAAATCTTCACCCCTTTCTTACTATCTTCCTTCAGCTTTCCTATCTAATAAAGGCAGGAAAAAAACAATGTCTGTCAAAAAAATGGAAGCATTCCTTCTTATGACCAGCAGGTGGTGTTTTAAGACATTATTGATGCATAAATCAGCATCAAGCTGTCGTTGTTTCTACTAACTACTCAAATATTTTCCTGACCTTACATAAACTAATAATGCTGCTCTACTTCTGCTCCAACTTTGCATCAAAGAAGGGTCACTTATGGCATGAAAACGTGAACAAAAAGGAATTACAACAACCTAAAAGGCTTTAAAACAACACATCCCTAATACAAATTCACAATGATTAGATAGTGAGGGCTTGAGAGGGACCTACTCCAGAGATATAAGGGAGAATTTTAGTGCACAAAAAGCAAAAAAGAAGACACTCAGAGGGATCAAACCCACAGAGACTGATTTGCCGATTCTGTCTCCACCTGCTTTTTGTGAATGGACCTACAGATGCATAGGAGCCCACAGTTTCAGTGAGTGTTTTCCTGAAGGTGTGTGTCATGTGCTTCTGAGCTGCTCAGCCTTTCTTCAACTTAATCCACACAGGAACAACTTAAAACTGCTGTGGCGCTTTCCAACCAGGTGACTTGTTCTGATCACACTCCCCTCACTCCTGTTTGACTTGTTATGGTGATGAGGTAGTGCAAAAATCAAAAGTAAAACACCCTTAGAGTCGAGTTTAATCACAGGCCTTGATCTTTGCTACAGTATTGTGTGTCTTTACCTTTTTTTTTTAACCAGAAAATGTGGCGCACTTTGTTCATTATCAAACTGCAGTGATGTCGTAACTAAGTGTAAGGGGATGTCATTTATATTCAACTGGCAACGTTTGTGAGCAGCATGAGAGAAATCTAACCCAAATCTTACTGCGGATGTCCAAATGATGAAACACTCAGGCACCTGCGCCATGAACTGAAACCGACAGGTAGACCACAGCGGGGCGTCATGTCGGTGCAGATGGAAGTCAGATGTCCTGACTCATGATCGTGCTGCAAGAACAGGCAGGAGTGGAGGAAGGGGAGGTGCTGTGGAGGAGAGAAGGTCAATGTCCCAGCAGCAGCAGGAGGAGAAAGGAGGACATCTGTGAGCCAAAGGCCCAACAGAGGTCATCTTCACAAACATGACGCAAAGCGATCCAATGAGGATGTTATGGCCGATGTGGATAGAGTTGTTCCTCCATCCTGAGCTTCAGATTGGATTAACACTGAGAAAATCATCCTGTAGAAAAAGTCAATGATGAATTACAACATTATTCTGCAGTTCACTTTCCTGTTTTATTGCATTTATCAGAGAAAGTCACAATTCTGGCTTTAAAGCGACTGTGAGGACTTTCTAAGTGATCTTGAGTAAGTCCAATACCTCGATACATGCTTGATCATGGTCAAAACTTAACATGAGACTGTAGGTTATTTCTAAATGATTGGCTTCTGGATTGGACCGGACCAAATGGATTTACGGCATGTCAAAGTATCTGGGAGTCGCCGCAGTCCACTTCAAACAGATTCTCCTGAAAACCACTATAAACTTAGAATTCTGTCTGTATTCCCCAACACTAAGTTTTCTTAAATCAAAAACTTAGTTGAAATGTTGGAATTTGTTTTTTTCTTTTTTGCCAGTCTAGGTGATATCATGAGATAAAAAGTCGAAATTTTTAAGAAAGTTATGTCAAAATAGTAAGACAAAGTCAATATTTCTGGACAATTAAGTCAAAATTATGCAGCAAAAGTCAAATATCCACTTTTATTTTATATTTATCTAAAAATTTCAACTTATTAATTGAAAAAAAAGAGGAACTCACTCAGCACATCCAGTCTTTCACCGTTATATCTTTAATAGGTGGAAATTGGCTACTTTATTTCCCTGTACCTTTGTACTGGTCTGCCTTCGTAGTTTACAGAGGCAGCATTTTTAGCTTAAGTCTTTTTCACAACCAGCTTTGTCCACCAACTTGTCACAGAAGCTTTCATATTGGGTTAAAATTTCATTAGAATTTTTCAAGTATGTGATTTTGAAAACTCTTGCCAATTTCTTATCTCATAAATTGCTTTTTATGAATATTTTGATAGATTTATTGACCAACTGATTCAGTTCTTATTAAGACCTATAGGAAAAAAATATCATATTGTGTATTAAATATTAAAGGAAAACGTCTCCTTTCAAGTGCATTTTTAATTGTAATAGTGTGTCATGGTGGGTGGAGACGTCTGCGGCGGTAAAAACAGCCCTGACCTTGGTGTGAGCGATGGTCCGGAGTGATGCAGAGGTATTTCCGCGGCGGTCGGAGCTGCAGCTGCTCATAATGGTAAACAAAAGCCGGGGGGGTTTCTTCCTCCACGGTGACACATTTAGCTCCCTCAAACTGCACCAATGCCGGGTTTCTGTGCAGGGAAACTGGCCGCAATGCGTGAGGGTTTATCTCCAGAAGAAAAAACCATACACCAGGTGAGGCTCTCCTCCCTTCCTCCACCCCGGGGGGAGAAAAGTCCCCTCGTCCCCGTCTCCTCACACCCTCGGCTCTACGCCATTTTTGCTCTGTTACTACGAGCGAACGGAAGAGCGCGATGATTGGACGAAAGGGCTGTCACTCAAACTTAGAGCCCGCCCCGGAAGTAGCTCTTCACCCCTCGAAACTGAAACTCATTAATCACACTTAAAGGCACTGTGAGGAGTTTTTAAGTGAGATTAAATTATTAGTTTCACCTTTATACAGTTACCTGTCAATATCCCAGATGTAAAATGAAGTTATAAGAGCTAAAACTGTTTGTTTCTAAATGCCATTTTTAGGTTTCTGTGGTTATCCAGCAGCTAAATTACTTTGAAAAGCAAAATTTATTATTCCAACTTTCTCAGTGTGTTGTATGGGGTAAAATATGTGCCACTAGAAACTGAATTTGAATTTTTACTTTGAATTTGAAAGCATGATCTGAAATTGAATTTATCTGTTTTGAAATTCAGTGTTACAGTTCAATTTCAATACAGATAAATTCAATTTCAGATCATGCTTTTCAAATTCAAAACAAAAATTCAAATTCAGTTTCTAGTGGCACAAATATCACCCCATGGTGTTGCCTAATGAGAACTCAGGCAGTTTTTGTGTACCTAGGTGTTTCTCTTTTGTGTTGGATTTTTTATTTATTTATTGTAAATAGATAGTTTTCTTGCGCACATAAGTTGTTGTTTTTTGTTTTGTTTGATTTGGACATTGGTTGTTTTGTTGTGCATATACAGTTGTGCCTAAAAGTTTACACCCCTTCCAGCAGAATTTTCTGATTTTTTTGGCCTTTTCTCAGAAAATATGAATGATGACACAAAAACCTTTCTGTCACTCATGGTTAGTGGTTGGGTGAAGACATTTATTAACAAACAACTGTGTTTACTCTTTTTAACAGAAACTTCAAACTTCTATGCAAACTGATCATTTTTTTTACACACACACTGATTACAAACAAATAGATCTCAGGCGAGGATGGTTACCTTTAGTAGACATTCAAACACATTTGTGTTAACTTTTGTGCATTTATCAGGACAAAACCACCAGAGTTGTGTAAACTTCTTAACAGGGTCATTATGATTTAAAAAGAATGAAGTTTTTTTTATTCCAATGAATGTCTTCACCCAACCACTAACCATGAGTGATAAAAAGGATTTTGTGTTATCATTCATTCATTTTCTGAGAAAAGGCCAAAGAATCAGAAGTTCTGCAGGGGTGTATAAACTTTGGGCACAACTGGAGGTTGATTTTTGTGTACATAAGTAGTTTTCTTGTGCATATTGGCAGTTTTTTGTGCATATTTTTTGTTTTCTTGTGTATAGGTAGTTTTTAAGTGTACATAGATTGTTATTCATTCCTGTCTAAAATTAATTTCTATTTATAAAGTCAAAATTTTTATAACCATTTGTGTTAGTTTTTTTAATCCATATTGTCACGTTGGAATATCATACAGAAGCAAAATTCTGTGAAAAGTGACAAGAATCCTTAGAACGAGTTAAGAGTGGAAAAAGAAATCTCAGAAATGAACAACAAAAAGCAAGCATGGCACTTGTATTTATTCAAATCAAATTCATGAATCACTTTGATAATATAGACCAACATCACAGAACAGATGAACCACAACTGATGGATCGTCACACAATGATTAAATCAAGTGGTCACGTTGTATTTCCTGCACTCAGCTGCTGGATGATGTTCTTGCAATGATTTCACAAACCCACATTGAATTTCCAAGGGTGTGACACCTGCACTTCAATTCAGGAAATGAAACCATTTGATTCTCATTTATATTTGCAATTTGTTTGGATTGAAAATAAAATGTTGGATAAATCAATACGCCAGGAGACTGATTGTATAAATACAAGTATGGGTTTAGTAACTGGTGCACGGCCAGCCCATTTCACTCCACAGGGCCTGGCTCTGTGAGCAATGGCTTCATGATGATGAATCAAGTCAAATTAGCAGCTAAATATAAGTGATAAACTTCTCTATGTTCTGATTACAGATTAAGACAGGTGCTAGGGAGGGAGAGACATTTCTGCTAACCAGTGAGAAAAGAATTCAGTGAGAACGCCTCTGTCTCTCACCTTCATTATCATAAGTTGAAAATAAACCTATAAATAGAATATAATACACACATTAGCTTCAACAGGCCCGAGGTGGTCATTGGTTTTTACAAGAGAGCCACACTCGCTTTGGTTGAAGTCCAACATCTGAAACAGGTAACAACAATCTATTGGCAGTAGCTGAGTTAAAGAAAAACACACAAACATGGCCGTAGCTCTCCGCTTACTGTTGGATTAATATCTTACAATAGAAAACCAAGGTTGTGGCACTTCAGTGAGAAAACACAAAAAACATGAGGAGCACATCCTGCCTGTCTTCCAAACTTACAGTAGATCTGACTTGCCTGACTCGCTCTGCTGCAAGTCAAAGAAAGGAAGTCAAAGGATCCTGTGTGCATCAGAAACACTGTCTATTTTAAAGTGAACAAAACATCTAACAAGTTCCACTTTGAACTGTTGCGTATTCAAACAGACGATGACACAGCATGAGCTAAATACCCATCGAACAGCATGAGTAAACGTAGACTAAACTTACTCACTGCAATGGCAAAAAGCGTTATTGTACCGTGCTTTGAAATCATGGGAAAGCAGTGATACTGTGACTCTAAAGCCCACTAATAAATAATCTTTAAGTACTGGGAAAAAATGTACAGTGACAATGCATAAAATAACCCAAGGCACGCAACTTTTCCCTTTGTTTACGGAGCCTCGCAAAGGCAGAAACTCAAGATCGAAGACTTTATCTACCCAATGCTTGGTCTGACAGCGTGTTCTTGTAGTGTGGGCCACAGCAGCCTGCTGAGGCGCTGGATGAGGTCGTGTCCTGAAGTCAACAACATGTTGAAGCAAAAATAAAAAATAAAAATAAAAAAAACTAACAATTTAATGCAGGAACCGGATGCTCATTTTCTGTTCCACATCCACCTTCTCCAAAACCTGAGGAACAACACAGACAGAACAACATTTGAGAATAAAGAAATAACTTCTCTATGATGCATACCTGTAATACATAACAGAGCCAGCACAAGAGTTCACTGCAAGGTTTAAAAAAGGTTGAACAATAACACATTTGTTAAGCATTTACGCCAGGGGTGTCCAAACTTTTTTCCAAAAGGGCCGTATTGCATACTGAGAGAATGACCAAGGGCAGACGGTTCTTAAATACATGTTTATTACAAGTGAAAGTAACAAATGAGTACTCAGTTTGAAAACTATTTCGTTTTGGTAGTTTCTGTAAAAAAACAACCCAACAAAAAACTGTCTCCAAGTTTAGTCAAACATGCTAGTGTTTTTATCACAGACCTATGAGATAAAACCAAACCTGGGAAAAATATGTCGTTTTTTTTTTTTTTTGGCAGGATCAGGATCTGGAATTTATCCCGTTTGTTTATGGGACAGTGATAAGAACATTTTTAACCCCAAATATTTCTGATCCTGCATAAACTTTTGTCTTTTCTTAACCATTTCATAACTTAAATTCAGTCTTTTGTCCTCTCATGTGTTTTTTTTTTTTGCTGTCTGTATTTTGAAGTCACCTGTGCACAGTCTACATTTTTTTTTTAGATGTTCCCAGATCTATTTAGGGTTTTTTCAAGCATCTGACAGAAACTGTAAATGTTCACAACTAGAACATGCTTAGTTTAAGTTACAAAACATCAAAATGACAGCTGGGGGCCGCATGATAATAGACAGTGGACCAGAATTGGCCCCCGGGCCTCAGTTTGGACACCCGTGACTTACGTCAACAGGATGATTATTACAGGGAGGAAAAAGGTAAGTCGTTCTCTGCATTTATGGAGCGAGAGCTTGGTTAGTATTGCCAACAGTAAGTCAATCTCATTCCCAGACAGTGTTGGACTCCGTCACCGATTTTGTTAATTTCTTTCATGGCGGGAAAAGAGTGGACCACTTTCTCTGAGTTAGGAGAGAGTCTTTTCCACAGGTGGAGGAGTTCAAGTATCTTTGGGTCTTGTTCACAAATGAGGCGAGAAAAGAGCAAGAGATTGACAGATAGATTGGGGCGGTGTTGGCAGTGATGCTGGTCCATTGTGGTGAAGATAGAGCTGTAAAAAAGGCAGGAAACTCACCTTGATGAATTCATTAAAGGAGATAGAGTTGTCTCCATTTGTGTCTGCCTCCTGTATGGTCCTATCTGCAATGCTGCCAAGCTGCTCATCTGAAATGTTTACACCAACCATCATCCTCAAGACCTGAGAAGACGGAGGAAAAAAAATCACTTCATGGTTAGTGAAAGACAGCTATGTAATGTTTACAAAACAAAAGTTAATTAGTGCAGGCAGTAATGAGCAGCTATACTAAAAAAAAAGAAAAAAAGGAAAATGATAAAACAGTAAGAAACACTTCTCTCCGAGCTGCTCGTACCCTCTGAGAGGCTCGTGCACCTCATGAGACGGCAAAATGTTTTGCACAAAACAACAGACCCATCTTGAGTCATTAAACCCTGAGCTCAGGGCAATTATAGGTCACACAAAGTCACCCAGACCAACATGGCTTCACACAGGGAACAACAAATAACTGAGGAGACAAAATACAGGATATTACACCGTCTTGGGAAACGTCACTCTGTACTTAAGGTGAGATATGGCACCTTCATATCATCATTATCAGCACAAGGCCAAAGTCTCATCACCAGCAAGGAAATCCCTCACTCTCTGCACAGCATTTTGACATATATGTTACATAACAGCTTTTGTTACAAATCTATTTTTTTTCCCTTTCTTTTTAGTTATTTTTAATTGTGTTACTACACATTTTCTTATGAAAGCAGCTGGAAGATGATTCAAAATATAACAACATACATTACAGATTTGAGAAAAAGAAGTTTGTTGTTAAATAATAAAAAGAGAGTCCTGAACCCTCAATGATTAGATTCTTTTTGGTTTTATATACCTTACAAATAATGTCGACTTTCACTTTGCCGTATAAATGTGACACATACAGACTATCTACACAAAGACAGACAAGCTGTTTGATGCCAATAACCAAAGTTATTCTAAAACTTCATTGAAAATTACAAGCCATAAAAAGCATTACAGAATGAGTAAGAGGCTCCTAATTGAAGAGAATATCTAATAATGACACAATCTGCAGTTTACACAGCTTCTTATTTACATGAGAAATACTTCACTCACCTGCAGCAGCTCATCCCGAGAGATTTTGTCATCTCTGTCCAGGTCATACAGGCGAAAAGCAACTGTAGAAGATAAGATAAGACTTATCGGTCACCTTAAGGGGAATTTTATCAGCAACCCACAAAAAGAAAATAATCCATTTCTATTAGACATGGGAGGCACGGTGAGGTCAGGTTTTAATTCCTATCAATATTTGTCACCAGAATCTCTGAACACACCCGTATGACCCAGCTCAACACTCACAGAGCAGCTTGTTTGTCCTGCTGTTCAGCGGCTCGCTGGTGGCGGCGGATTTGTTCTTCTCATTGTCCTCGATCGGTCTGAAGTGAGCCAGGGTCCGCATGAAGCCTCTGAAGTTTACCTGGTCCTCTCTAAACCCAGGAGACAGAATAACGTGACCAAAGAGTAAAGGGAAAAAGATTTCAACTGCAGCTGATCCTCTGTGCGGCTCAGGTTACCTTTATTCTCAAGAAAACACTCGCTGCGAGCAACACAAAGAAAACTCAAACAAGTCGTAACCTTACACCATTTTACAGAGGCAAACTCTCTCTACTCTTCTTCTCAGACACTCGATGGCGAACAAGCCAAAACTAAAGCAGCATCAAACAGCATTAAAATCCACAGCTAACATTACGACGCCTACACATGAGACATTTTGGGATTTTAATGACACAGCTGGAAACATCTGGTTTTATACTTTTAGACTGATAAAAGAGCCAAAAGAAAATCCAAATGTACAGAAAGGATCTATGGGGCCCCAGCAGGGGTTCTCAGGCAAAGACTTCGCAGATTTGGCAGAGCCACTCGAGTCTGCAGCCACAGCTGGAAATCTCTGATGGCTTCGTTCAGCTTTGCGGTGATTGTGACTCAAAACCTATAATAGACACTTCTATGAAATCAATCTGCAACGACCGCAGAGGAATAACAGAGAGAACTCACCCTTCAGGGAAGAAAGCATTGATTATTCTGTCTCCCAAAGGATTGATGGCCAACTCTGGGATCCTCTGGAAATCTTCTCGACTGCAGACATAAGAAAATATCATTTATTCAAAGTCTTAAAGCAGAAAACAGATGTCAAAGGGTCACTCTGGTATTTTTAAACCCTGGCCCTAATTTTGCAAATTTATTACTCTACATGACCGTGACACAATAAAAGTTTTAGTGTTGCACAAGCAGATTCCTTCAGCCATGAGGAATCATGAGATCATTTTGCAACTCGTGTCATTGCTCCAATCTTAACTCCATTGACAAAAACAGTCTTTTACTGCTCATACTTAAAAAAGTGTGAGCAAATATTGAATTCTATCCAAGTAACTGTTTGAACTCCAAAGTCACATTCACGAGACCTCAACATAAATCTCAATGTTGTGGCAACTGATGAATGATAAGAAAGTCACCTTGGTTCTGCAACTGAAAGCAATGGAGCAAGAAAGAACAAGCAGAACCAAGACTTGTTTTGCGTAAACAGTAACACCACGTCTTTCCTTTGAGAATTCTTTCAGTTTCTACCCTTTGGCAAATATCTGAAAATGAATCCTTAACGTCAAACCAAATTTTTAACAAATGTTTCCTTTAGCTGTAATGATTACTCAACTGTTTCTTCACCTGTGGCTCAGAGTTAATCACAAACCAGAGAAATGCCACAGGAAGGTCTCAACTACATATTTCAGACCTAGGGATCAGGGTTAGATTAAAACACTGGACTTCAAAGCTCTGATGAAGTCTCCCAACTAGTTTTCATAGCCCCTTCTCTAATTCTGGAGGCGCCTGGAATGAATCTCCATTGACAGGTAATAGCTAAAAAGTTTGATATGATACCAGCAGATAAGAAAATTTCTTCACATTCCATTTTTCCAGCTTTTCATCATTTTGAGTGGAAGAAACTGTTTTTCGTTTTGTTCCATGTCAGTTTTGAAAAACCAAAATATTTGCAAAAAAACCAACAATACGCTTCCCTCACTCTCAGCCGTCTTCACTAATAATAAAAAAATTGGGTAGTAACTCCAGCAACACTTGGAATTTGAACCTAAAATAAAGTTTTAAATATTTCTTTCCTTTGTAATTCAAGTGTTGCTGGAATTCTGATCCATTTTAGACTTTGTCTTCCCCTCCATGTACCTTGGAAGTAGGTGAAGTTGTGTTAGGATTCAATAAAAACATTAGAAAACATCACTTTCCAGAGCAAATTCCACCTTCTTAAGAGTTAAATCCACTCTTGAATACTTATTCTCCTGGTTTACCTGCATGGAAATGTATTTTATCACAAACTTTCCAAAAGTCACATATTAGTTTAAGCTCCTGGGAAGATTGCTCATATTGCACTGACTTTGAAGTGGCACCTCTAATTTATAAGCTTTATACATATGTTTGTGCTGCATTCTGATGAAAATCTCACCCTGTTTCATTCTAACATTCAGTCATGTCTCTGCTGTGGAAAATGTAAAAAAACATTTTTACAGCAAATTGAATGTCTCTGTATGGGCTTTATTAAGCTAAATATAGTGTTTTGTGTATGATGTGGTTACAGACTCCTATGTCTTACCTTAAGGTGCCGTTTTCCCCCTTATCCAGACTTGTGAAGCGGCTGTACAGGCGGGTGATCTGACTGTGGGAGACTGAAGGGGAGACACCAAAAATGGGGAAAGATTAACTGTCAGAGGAGCAGAGAATGACAGGTTTACAGCTTCAGGGGACAAACAATTTTTGACCAAACTCCTCAGAGCTGATTGATATCTGTTGTAATGTGTCAGCTGTTGTAGTATTGCCCAACAAGACGAGCAACCATTGGGACATAAGTTCATGAGTGACAACATAAGGGTGTAAATACATTAAGCAGCTAATATGTCACAGTCTCTATCACCTTTGTTATACTCTGAGCTCAACTTACATCCAGTCTCCTTCTTAATTTCTTCAATTTCCTCTTCTCGGAGTAACGTAGACGCTCTGGACCCCATGGTGAAAAGGTGAATTCTTCTTGCGCAACCCGAACCAGCCGTTAGAACCTCAATCTGGACCAACGTTAAAGTTAGCACACGAGCTAACGCAGCGAGAGCTCGAAATCAAGCAGTTTTCAGGCGAAAGTTGATACGAATTGAATCCAAACGGGGTTTTCTTAATCCTCCAGTCGATGTAGTTGTTGTGTTTTCTAAAGCCTGTCTCTGTTCGGTCGAGTTTTCATGTTAGCAGTGCCAGTTTCGGTCTTCCTGTTTTAAGTGGAGGGCAGGTACCGAGCGAGGCCGCCTCCCTTCCAGGGAATGTCCTCACTAAACATGGTAGCCAAGACTTTGCCTGATTAAAAATGTGTAGCTGCTGGCCTTTTCCATAACTTCATCAGCCTCAATAACAAAAATACAAGGTTATGTGTTATGCCAAACGAATGAAGCGAATAGTTAATTATTCAAAAGAAAATGAGAAAGCGTCTGTTCGTGTATCATACAGTCGTGCTACCCGCGTAGGGGGCAAACTGATGGAGAAACCATTTCATCCGTAACACCTGTCAACCGTTGAGCCAAAATTCCGTAAAAAACGCACAATTTTAAAAGGGAAAAAGTAATAATACTTTCAAGCGAGGTGATATAAATGGTTTTATTTTTCTAATATGTTACAATATGTGTATCAACAGTTAATACTCTTGAAAATACAATTCGAGATAGTTTCGGAGGTTGTTTCAAGTTCTTGTCTCAAAATTTCGAACTTTTCATTCTAAAATTTTCTTTCTACCTCAGAAATTTGCCTTTATCAAACATTTTTTTTACTTTTATCTCGACTTTGCACTTATTGTCTCAAATTTCAACTTGTCAGAACTTTGACTTAGCTGAAAATGACTTCTTACAATTTTTACTATCTCAAATTTCCACTTTTTAACTCAATATTTCGACTTATGTCAAACTTTAAACATTTATCGCAGAATCTTTACTTTGTTTAAATTAAAAAAAAAAATTCTAACAAATTTGACTTTTATCCCCGGATATTGACCTTGTATACAAAGTTTCGACTCAAAATTTTGGCTTAATAGGGGCCCAAGTTATTCCCAAAAAAGCCAAGTTTTTGTTTTATTTAATTATTTTTCTAACTGGCGGTAATGCGCATCCAACCCCTGACACGTGTTGAAATTAAGAAAAAAAAATCAATGTATTTTTCCGGTGCAAAAATATAATTAATGCATCAAAATCATAGTTAAAGCTTTATAAGGAGTTTTCCGTTTAATTTTCCGGCTTCGACCACGAGGAAAATTGGGGTACTACCGTCTGGAGAATATGCTGGAAAAAAACCGGACACTTTGGGGGATTTTATAAAAGTCTCTCGGACACAATCTTACACAAAAAGGAGGACATGCCCGGTCAAAAGAGGACGTTTGGTCTCTCTACTTAAATCGAAACTTAGTTGTAGTACACACAGGTGCCACTGGGTGTCACTGTTTCATTATACAAAACGCTTAATGAGCTTAGAGCTGGTAGGGTACAGTGTCGCTCAGAGTTAGAATGAAATATTTTCTGCTTCTTCTAGTAAAAATGGTTTGGCTTTGAAAATGTTATTTGTTGTGGTTTAACCTTCTAACACCCCAAGCTTTTGTCTAATTTCTCCCTGCTATTTGGGATAAGTAAGACTTAACAAGTGTGAAAACTAAACTTGGTCTTTGAGCAGGAGATATGCACGGCATTGACACTACATTGCCTTAATTCTTTCAAGAAAAAAAGGTAAGAAATATTTCTCTCCAACTTTATGGACAACAGTGTAGAATGACATTGATTCTATCAAGTTTTTTCTTCAAAATTATAGTCCAAATGGTGCAGCTTGCATCATATTTTTAGCCACCTAAACCAGAACTTAAATGACCCGTTAGACTCCAAATTTTTGTTCTTAAATAGTGTAGTATCCTTTTTTTTTTTTTTTTTTTTTTTTTTAAATCAAGCACTGCTACATATCACTCCCTCAGATGTAATCAAGGTTTTGTACTGCAAAGAGGGATGTGTCAGTATGGAATAATCCAAGAAGGTTCAGACACTAATACTCCTTAAAAAAATCCATCTACTAACAGAAAATAATTATTCTGTAAAATGTCTCTGGTTTCAAACAAGCTCATACAGAGGTAAAAATCCCTACAAAGCTGACAGCGTTTCATTTAAAAGAGGATGTTAAATGTCTGTCAGAATGAGGATTGCATTTGAATAAGGTTTGCAAACAGGAAAATATGCTCAGCTAGACTTCTTTAAAATGGCACACAAATGCAAGTATTATTCTAGGAGGTGTAATTTTGATTTTAAAAGATAATACAAGCATGTGTTGAATATCCTGAAAGGAAAATAAACAGAATCATTTTTTGAGGAGTTTTGGTTGATTTATTTCAAGATCCCTGTGTTACAAATTGTCTTGAGGTTTTCTTTTCAAACATTCACTGTTCAATGGTACGCCCTTTACACACGCATGAAACACTCATTCATGCAGCCATACCACACGTAAAGCTGAGAGCAAAACAAATGTACAAGAATTACATGCCATCATTATTTTCCTAAAAACAATCAGAAGCAGAAAAATTTCCAAAAATCTTCACAGCAAAAGTGCAACTTGTCATAAAACAAGTTTAAAATTCTCAGTAAAATCAGAAAAACACATCTCTTTAAAAAAAAAAGTGTTAGTGTGTTGATAAAATAACGTCAACTCCACGTCAGATTGATTCCGAAGCAGTGCAAAGAGAAGTTTCTCTTCTCGGATGTGTTCCCACGCAGAACTTTGGTGTGAGACTTTCACAAGATATTATCTACTCTCTGAAGCTACACACGGCGTCCATGGCAACCTGGATGCTGCAGGGCAAAAAAAACAAAACACAAGTTAACATTTTAGTAAAAAAGGGAAGGAAAGAGACAAAAAACCTCCCTGACAGCAGCTTCAACTCCAGGATTTATTTCTAGACTTTATCACACCTACAACACATGAACAATTCTAATTGATTTCCTGTAACAGTTGAGGGCTGTACGTTTCAGAAAACACTTCTCAAAAAAGACAAATGGTTCCTGTGAGTATTTCTAGCAGCAGAGCACCCTATGGGGGCTGAGTCAAAATAAACTTAAAGAGAAAGTCTACCAGTTGTTAAACATGGAGTAAAATAAGAAAAAGAAACCACACAAACAACAGAAAGAGTTTAAAAACAGTGTGCGTCATTCAGGGAGCAGTGACATACCTGTCTGCGGAGTATCCTCTCTCACACAGGTTGACCAGAGCGTACAGATGCCTCAGAGCGTATTCATACTGAAACACAAGACATCACATGAGTCACACATCAGTCTGTCGAATCGAAAATGTCAAAACCGCTTTGTTTTGTTCCCTCAGGTTGTTTTGATGAAAAGGGGAAAAGGGAAGTTTTTCTTTTCGTTTTGGAAATGTCCACACAGCTGCATGAAAGTACCTGGAAATATGACCAAGCTTTCTAAAGTAATTCAGGAAACGTACGTGATAGAATGAAAAACGGTTTCCTCTAAAAAAAGTGATGTACTAGATAAATATCTAAAAGGACGAAGAGATTTAATTGATTGTTGTATTTACGTTTAAACATGAGTCAGCACTATAGCTTTAAGAGGAAGGAGAACTGGGGGAGGAAAGAAATGTTGACTGCAAAAGTCCTGTTCACATTTTCAAACTTTACTTTAAGTTGAAAAATGCACCAGAGCTGTGCAATTATTTTTAGGTTCCCCATCTTATGTGTTGTTGATATCAATTGCAATAATGGAGGGGGTGATCATTTTTGTTAAACTTGTTTTGAATTAAAAAAAAACATATACATGAGGGAGAAAAGTACAATATTTGTTTAAAAAAAGACAAAAACTTGGAAGGAAACTGTCCACGTAAACAGAAGGATTTCTTGAAATGTTTATGACAATGACTATGGCTTCTAGATAATAAAAACTCAAAATTCAGTGTCTCAGAATATCAGATTAGATCAATAAAAAAAGGAAATTTTAAAAGAAATGCCAGGCCTCTGAAAAGTTCTGCTACATTCTGACCATTTTCAAACTTTTCCCCCAATTTTTGCAGTTTTTCACCCATTTTTGCCACCTGTAACTTACGTTTATAGCTACCTCTTGTTGTTTTTTATGCTTTTCACTATTCAGATTGTTGGTCTTGCAAGGGTAGTTTTCAACAATTTGGCTCTTTGGTTGAGCAGGGTTGAGTAACACTGGTGTAGTGCATAAAACATCTACTGCAAAAAGTTTTATCTAGTATTCTGACACAGGATAAAGAAGTTTAAAGAACTGTTGCACTTTCTGCGATTAGACTATTGCAGCAGGCTATATTGAGATATTAACTCATTTGCAATTAATTTCCCAGCCTTAATGTTCACTTTAAAGAAGAAAAAGGCAGGTCAAACTTTAAATTAAAGCTTTGGGTTGAAATGGTCAGACCTGCCCACCCTTTCCTGCTGTTGAAAAGGTTAACAACTCAAAAAAGAATGGTTCCCTTTACAAGATGTGAAAACAAAGCTGATTCTGCTCTCAAACTGTCTGAGTTTGAGTGTGCTTCATGTAAAAAAAGCAAACACCATAACCTTTCCATGAGCAGTGTTTGAAACTCTTCTTCCTCTTTGCAGGCAGAACCTAATCCGACATGCAAGCCAGTTTCAACCATTAGCTGCAGATGTTTCCTGTCTTCACTCTGACTAATCTAATATTTCCTTAAACCAAAATCACTTCCTGAACATGATCCTCTGGTGTTTTTTTCACCTCAGTTCGGTGCCAGTTGAAGCAGTTGTATTTGAAGTGGGTCATCGCAGAGCGGTAGCACTTGTGCTGGGTGAGGTCCGCGTGCTCGCTGAGAACCTCCTGGGTCGTCAGTCTGCTGCCGGTCACCATACTGACCACTTTATGCATAGTGTCAGCCATCATCTCCCTGATCTGAACACACAGAGTGAAATCTGTATCATGGGAGCTGTCATGCCGAATGCTTGTTGTGTGCACGTAAAACTCGCTTTTAAATCTGATCGACACGCTTTAACAGTCTGTCTGTACCTTGAGGTGGGTGTTGATCTCTGACAGCAGCCCTCTTGCCACTTTAATATCATTGGTGGCCATCATCTTCCTCTTCAGGATAGCCAGAGGGACATCAGGGCTTGGGGTCAGGTCAGGGTTTGTGATTGGCTGCAGAGTCACAACGGGCTGGCTCGCTGCCTTAGAGTTACCCTGAAAGGCTATCAGCTTCATGTGGGCCATTGTCTGGAGAGGAGACAAGACAAGATAAGAGGATTTTCTCACACACAGAAACGCAACACATTCATGACTAAGTTTGTTTACTTGAATGCACATTTTTCTGTGGATTTCTGAGAGGTGAGCGTTTCGTTTCACCACATACTGTATAATGAAGAAAAAAAAACTTTTTGTTTCTGCTGTAATCCTTGCTGAAAGCCTTAAAATAAACCACAGAATAACCTGAAGAGAGATCTTTCTCTACCTTGTTCCCGTACTGCTGGACGTGGCTGGTGTTGGTGTGGCTCTTCACGACCTTGAACTGCTTCAGCAGAGTTTCTTTAGTCAGATCCTCCTGGAAGAACGATGACAGTCAAAGTCAATTCAGACATAATTCTAAGATGAACAGCAGACTCAAGCTATTACAATCCACAAATCAAAGATGCACTGCTAAAGCAAACTTCCTTGGGCTGTGAAAACTCAATGATGTTGCAGTTCAACTTCACTCACCGCATCTGAGTCCTCCATCCAGTTCACGCTGTACCAGTCTCCCAGGTACGTGTCCCTCTTCTCGTCGTAGTAACAGGCATAAGAGGACTCGTGGCTGTTGGCCGCAGTGGTGGCGTACACTAAAACACAACACACACAGACATACTTGTGTTATTCTGAGTTGGTGAAGACATAGATCAAACGGTTTGAGCTGGAAAGTCACAAACAGAACCAGTAGTCATTTTTTTCCAGGATAAAGACTTTATTTGTGTTTGTTTTGTAGAGCGGAGCTTCTTTTTAACGTTACCTTTCTTTGTTCAGGACAACTTTTCATGCAAAACGAACAGGTAATGGCTTAAAAAACAGTGGTTGCGTCTGCAGTAAATTCAGCTTGTATTGTGGTTTAGTTGCCGGCCAGCACTACTCACAGCTCGGTGCTCTAAGACATGTCTGTATTGTATAACACAACTGAACCCTGGTTATGTCCTGCCAGTGCTCATCTACCAAGCAGAGCAAATGTAACCTGGCTCTTCATTTTATTGATAGACTCTCAGGTTTGAAAAGACAACTGCTGAATAACTGCTGCATGCAGGTTGGAATGAACTTTGAAGCAAGGAACCTCAAGTAGTCAGCTCAGATAGCTTTAAATGTTGCATTTTATTTGAACTGGATTTATATCAGAGAAAGTGAATTTTTAGAAAACACTTGTTTGAGATTGTGTGTGGTGTTTTAATTTTGCAAAGAACACTGGCTTAACCCTTGTTTTAGCCCATGTTCTATCACTCTCCTGTTCAGCTTTCTTCTGCTCTGACCTCTGTTTTCTGTCAGACAGTCCAGCTCCAGTGTCTAACATTACTACAATAAATCCTGTCAGCAGAGAAAAAGGACAGATCTGCTCTCTGCTAAACTTTGCCCACCAGCAAAGTTGTCATAGGGATGCTGCCATAAATGGATCAGCCAAATTCTGCCGCCCTGGTATCATAACAAACCTAATTAAAGTGTAAAATGACTTAAATTCACATGATAAAACCAGGACTTTGATGCGTGACGTCCAGATCCTGTGATGTTCATCATCACATGAGGCCGAACACATGACAGAGACACTGGGCACAAAAACCACCACAAACCATAACGATGAGCCCAGAGTTTCAAAAACCAAAGTTCACACACTGCAGTGCTGACCTCAGCCAAGTCAAGACATGAATAAGGATGTTACAAACTGAGATAAGAGACAAAAGTGACAAAGGTTCAAAATAAGAATCAAGTAGGTGAAGTCAAAGAGACAAGTAGGTGAAGAAAAGTCAAGTTCATGTCGTTTTTGTTACATAATCTATCAACTCTCCTATTGATTGAGACAGCTCTGTGTTTTCCTGGAAAGTGTTTCTGCAGGGGTAAAGTTTAACTCACCGTCAATGTCAGTGGGCAGTTTGTTCATCATTGACCCGGACTCACACGCTTCGATGTAGAACACCATCTGAGGACGAATCATCAGCTGGTTTATCAATGACCTACATATCAAACAGTCAGATAAGCTCAAAGTAAAGACGTAAAGATACAAACCCTTTTGTATTTTTTGTTTTCATGCATGTATGTAATGGCGTCCTGTAGGTCTTTAACATTGAGCTGCAAAAAACAAGCCAGAGAGGACAAACGTTACTACATGAGGAATATTTTCAGAGCTTAAACAACCCTATTAGAGTTTCAGCTCTGCCGAAAAAACACAAAACATATCTAATCTTTGGAGTTATAAATACACTGATCAAACCAGTTGAGCAAACTAAGAAAAATTTCTTCCTGAATTTTGTTTTGGGCGTGAATCTGCTTGTTTGTTTGGCGTTTGGTGCAAAAGCACAAAGTAAGAGAGTGCTCACATCGTCATTTGGGAAAGCCAGGATACCAGGTGCTCCGTGGTCAGTGAAGTACACGAACACATGATCTTTGGGGCCGCTGCAGAGACAAGGTCACAGAGCAAAGTCAGAGGAGGGATCTCAATAAATCAGATGTTTATCCGCCGCTCTAGTGCAGATTTTTTTTTTTATTGCATCACCTCTTGATCACTTTTCCAGAGCCGCCTTTGACGCTCGCAGAGTCGCCCTTCAGCACAGCCAGGAAGTTTTCAGGGGTCACATCCTGCAGGAGGTAGCCAATCAGAAATCGATTATTTCTAAACATTTACTTAAGAGCTGTGATTTGTGCTCCTGTTCAAACATTAGCACTCACGTCCCCGGTGTAGTCTTTAGGAACACCCTTGTACACATCAGAGCCGTTGGGTCTGTTGATCACGATGCCTGGGGTGGGGTTTCTGGATGAAAAACAATGACAGACATTAAACATGAGGAAGTGCAAACAGCTGACAAAACATTTTTTTTCATTGCGTAATAGAACGGTAGATGAATGATTCACAGATCAGGCGAGAGTCAAAACTCGTGACTGTGACGATGCACTTTCCCGGTTTTGCTGCACAATCACGTCCTAAAGCTCAACAACAACGACTGTAGTCTGACAAAAACCACAGGGTGAAATGAGCGGGATTTCCCTTTGAAATCTATCTTTGCCCAGTCTGATTTTTTTTTTGCTGCATGAAAGGGACTTTTTGGGGACTGTGTTTGATCTGAAAATGACTCAGTTGTTTAAGTCTTCTGTGCGGCTGCTGCTTTTAATTCAAATGGATCTCTTTCTGAGCAATGATGCACTGTTTTGGTTCCTTTTGTGCTTTAAATGTTCCCTAAAAACCCCATCAAGACCAGGAAAGAAACGTCTGAGTTACAGTCAGTCATGGGGAGGGGAAGTTTACTTTGACAGGTGTGATCGTAAGCTGGAAACATTTCCTTTTGTTCAACTGTCAGTCCGAAACCAAACAGCTCATAGAGGGGGAAAAAAAAGAAAAGGTAAAGTAGAAGAAGATAAGTCTGTGAACCTCCCTTATCAGTGTGAGTTTCCATTGCTTGAGTGTGAAATCATAAAAGCTGCTCTCGTCTACTTTGGTTTGAAACTGGTTAGTTATTAACCACGACTCAAACACAACTTCTAACACTGACTTGGATAGAAGAGTGATTATTCACAGTGACAATGTAGTAAAAAAAAAATCAATGTTGTTGAGTAATTTCTCTCAAAAGCTTGACCAAAAACAAAGAATGAGTTGTAGTTCGGCAGAGGGAGAGAGAAATTCCCAGCTACAGCTGTTTCCTGAGTGTCTAGGAAGAAAAGCTTGATGTATAAGTGTCTTCACCTTTTAAAAAACTAAACCTCTATGCTTTGATTTGAGTCAAGCTTTTTAAAAGTAAGAGGGTGGCAAAAGTCAACACTGAAGTGCAGCTGTGTCTTATTTTAGTAATCTTATCCCAGCTGTAACAGACACATCAGATTTTTTTCCTGCTCTTCTTCCCACTCTTCATGTCAGTAATGAAATCCCAGAGTCAAAGTCCTGAAGGGAGCAGCTCTAAAATGACTTCCTTGTGACTCCTCTCAGTGAGTCTCTTTATCTCGGTTTGTTAAAGCTGCCTCTGCTGGGACAAAGAACCACACAGGTTCGACATACCACAGTTACCCGAAAAATGCCAGCGTGTCAGCTCAGTTCTCACATGTGCCCAAAAAGCACTCTCCTTTTCCTTTGCATTATGGCTTTTTATGTGATTTCACTTCTGCAGGGAATAAAGACAGGCGGTGAGAGGACGGGGAAAGAGGAAACGAGAACAGGAAACTCACTGCTCGTTCTGCGCCAAGTCATCGTACATCATGACCACAATCTGCTCGTCAGGGATGCCATGCTTGTGGACAATCTGGTAGGCGTGGCATGCGTCGGCCTGGGAGACAGACAGACGGACAGACAGACAGAAAAGTGGATATAAAATCAATACGATGCTTCAAAGTGGCTGGAAAACTCGAGCCCAGCTTTGTACTTGGAGGAAGTGCCTTATCTGGAATGAAGAAGCTGATCTTATCGAGAACCAAAAAAACAACTGAGTCATGGTGTTTGCTCTCGATAAAGGCGACATAACAACAACAGTTTCACGTGTCCTTATTTTACTCTCTCTGCTCCTCATCCCCAGTATTTATTCACTTGTTCGAAGAAAGAAGTCATATAGTCATAATGCTATTCAGACATCTTTGTCATGTAAGACAGTAGTTTGCTTTGTTTACGTCGACTCCTCTCCTCTGTTGTCCTTCAGTCATGGAAAGAAATGCCAAAATTCATTCAATCTGCTGAGTCACCTTTAAGATGCACTCGGTGAAACTGATGCCAATAATGACATTGATAATGATAGCAAAGATCGTGGTGTTTTATTGATTTGAATTTTTATTGAGTTTTTGGTAATGATGATGTTGAAAGAAGAGAAAACATCCAGCACATTTTCTCGAACACTGTCCCTCAGCACCTGATTGAACTTGAAGCAGTTTGTGTCTATTGTTCTGTAAAGATCCTTGCTTGTGCTGTCCCAACTCACAGTTTTTCACATCACTTTAGACAAAAAGTAGGTTTTAATTTGTGTATTATTAAGAAGAAACACTGCACCGCTGTATTTCATTTATTAAGTTGTAGTTAATATTGACTAAGGGTTGACATGTTGAAAAAATTTGTGAAACAACTGTGATGCTACCGTAACGAATGTTGTTTGATATATTTGCTGAAGTTTATATATTGAGAAATGAATATATTTAATTCAAATATTTTTAAATTGTTTTATAAAAAATATTGACATTTATTATTACATTTGGGACATAAAAAAGGATACTTTAAAGAGAAATGTGATGCCTCTGTTAAGTTTTGACTATTTTCAAAGTGTTCTCCCAGTTTTCACTCTTATTACCCAAATTTTGTTGCCTTTAGACAATTTTAGTCGCCTCAAAATTACTTTTATTGCCACTTCTTGCTGTTTTTGCCACTTGTCACGACTTAGATTGTTTCTAAAGCAAATGGTTTTCAACAATTTGGCTCTTCGGTTCATCAGGGTTGAGTAACAATGGTGTGGAGCGTAAACAAGGTATCTGCAGGTTTTGGCAAGTCAAATTTCAGACTTTTTAAGACCTTTTTAATGCCACTTTGAATGAAATTTAAGACCAAAAACACATAAATATGGTCGATAGTTTGAGGGTCCTGCTGCATTACAACCAAATCAAAGTGTGTGTCACTTGATGAGACTCATTCAAGTTTTCTTTTTGAGTGTTTATTGAACATAAAGTTGCTCATTGGTTAATATCTGTGTGTAAAAGAGCAAACAATGACTTGTCATGGACTGCCTAGCTAGGATGCAGATTAATTATATCAGCAGCTTGTAAGACAGTTGTCACTCTAAATCTCCTTCTTGAAAAGTCCCGCAAAAAATAATAAAATCAAAACATCAACAAATCCTGCCCTGATAAATTTAGGACCTTTGAGTTATTTATAAGACCAGAATACAACAGTTTGATTAATTCAGGACTTTTTAAGGCCTTAGTTTTAAATACATGAATTTCAGACTTTTTAAGGATGTGTAGGATCCCTGATTTTAAAAAATCTCCTGCAAAGAAATTGTATTTTGTATTCTGACACATTTGAGGATAATGAAATATTGCACTGCTTGTGATTAGAATATTGCAACAAGCCATAGTGTGATATCTAATTTGCAACCCTCCATAGTTGTATTTGTGCATGCATGACTCGTTAATAAAGGTGTGAACAGCTCTCACCTGGTGTCTGTAGTTGTACCAGCCGTTGGATCCAGCCACGATGAGCACCCAGTTCTTCCCACTGTCCGACTCCGGGGTGGGGAACGCGGTCAACAGCCCGACACTGAGGCCGAGCAGCAGGAACACAAACTTAAACATGTCCTCGGCTTCTGTGTTAGCCCTGCAGGAGAAACAGGCAGGTTTAGACCCTCACTTTTTCAACACTGCTGCGCAACAGTCAGAGAAGCTGCTCAGGTAAACACGACACAGACAGATAGACACCTGACTTCATGGGTGATGTCACATGATATTCATCTCTGAGACACAGCTAAGTTAGCAGTTAGCATCCACAGCTAACACCAGCAGGACTCAATTAAAGGGTTAAAACAGCGCTGAAAAGGAACAAGAGTGAATTCAAGCGGCGTAAACATCACAAAGAGGATTTACTTTACCTTCTTCAAGCTGCTGTGGATGAGGCAGACGACAGCGAAGCCCCTAAATGTTCATCCTCAGTGTCGCTCAATGGGAGTTTTATATGTGACGTTGGGAAAAATAGTTAAATGGAATTCTGGAGCTTCAGCCAATCAGAGCGCGCAGGGGGGGCGGGGCTTCACTGTAAACAGTCATGTGCTAAAAGGAGCAGCATGTATGAACATGTCTGTTTATGTGGTTACAGAGAAAACTCAGTTATCAAGGTTCAATTAGATTACACTTCTTAGAAAACTATCTCTTCTCTTAACACTATAATACAGTTTTTTTTAAATCTATAAAGAAAGTTTTATCATTTTGGCCCCATTAATTTTGGCGTAAGGAATGAAAAGTGGTCTTCAAAAGTCTTTTCCTATCATGTACAATTTTAAGGTTCTAAACTTGATAACTATTTTTGATTTCAGTAAATATTTTAGTGCAAATACGTGTTTTTGTACTTTTTAATATTCAGTAAACAAACATTTTCTCTCATATTTTTAATGCTTTCATGTTTGTTTTATGTTTCAAGACCAAATTAAAGAAACACACCTTTCTGCATTACTTCAAAATAAAATTACTAGATGATTTAGTTTTTTTTTTATATATACATCACATTACAACCTTTTTATCTTGCTTTCTAAATGCACTTTTTAAAAGTATTTGTTTTGTTTTCTATGCGTGTACGTTTGTACTTTCTGTACCTGTTTCTTCTTTATTGTGCAACAAAACAGTGACATAGACAGAAACAGATTGTGGCCAAAGTGGTTGTAGCAGAGATGGTTTTGATGTTACTGACAATAGTAACAGCCTCCAAAAGGAGGGGGAAAATGGAAGTGCAGTGCAGTGATAATATCAATAACAATAATGATGTACTTTCTGTTTTCCCCATTCTGTATATTGTGCTGTTGTTATTAATCTGCACATTTATCCTTTTACCTTTTAAAGCATCGTTTAGTTCCCAAAAAGTGCTAAAAAAAATACAATATATCATTATTATTATTATTATGTGTTGTCCCTTTCAGTGCCAAATCAACATGGTGATAAATCTGATTCTAATTCTATATTTTAAAGGCTAGTGTTAATCCACAATATGTTAAAATTATACACTTTGTTCACACACAAAAACTATATACATTTATAAGATAAAGAAAAAGCTGTTAGAGGTATCAACTCTGTTTTTAAGCTCTAGTGATGGCCTTGGGTTGTGTGATTTTCCCCCTTGTGTTGTCTTGCAACTCTCTTCCTCTCTGTTTGTTTTGTAAATTTTAAATAACATTATCCTTTTCTTTTAGTGATTGAGGAGAGAGTTAGCTTTTCTTTTGACAAATAAACTCCAAAAGACACTAACCCTGATCTCCCTGATCTTCCCGTCCTGTTTGTTTGTTTATCTTAACCCTCAGCTTTCAACACCAGCTGAACATGGTTTTAAGCAAAGCCTCTCAGGAGTAACTAAAGCATGTGTTTGGCTTTTTAGCCACACATTTAAACACATTTTGTATCTTTCTCGGAGTCTTCTGGGTATTATTTCAGTAGTTTAAGTCTCCATTAGAGGCTGAAATCTCCTGATTCAGGCTTAAAGACAGAAGCTACAGCAATGTTAACAAAGTAGAGAGGGAAGGATGTGTGTTTGGAAAAGAAAAACTACTGGAAACACTGGAAAAGAAGAACTTAACCTAACTTTGCCAAAATTTTGATGAGGAGAAGAAGCGGACAGCTACAGGATGCTCGCCTCTCAGCCATGCCCTTATATGGTCAAAACTTGTGCATTTCAAAACTTGGAAAACATAAAGTTCAAGAAAAGTTTACCTACTTCACAGAGAGTGCCAATGGTTAAGTTATTTATCTTAACCAGGCTGTAAACGTGTTTATTTTTGCTGGAAAGATCGGCTTTGAATGGGTGTGTATGTGGTTTCTGGTGTTTGCCGATAGCCTCAAGTGGACACTTCTGGAACTACAGTTTCCTGCATTTATTTCATATCTAATGACTGGAAATTTGGTACGCTTAATCCGTACCAAAGTAAGAGTGGGATCTTTTATCAGGAAGTGAAATGTTTTAGTCAGCAGACATTAGCGCAATATCAGTCACGTATCACCATCCAGTTGTTTCAGCGCGTTTGTTGGCTCAGTGGAAGCATCTCCTGATCAAAAACTCAGGGGTCAGCAGCTTCCTAACGAGAAAGTATTCTGATGAGCCAAAACAAATGGAGAAATAAAACAAACTACGGAATATGAATTAAAAAAATGAATGATTCACTGTTAAAAAATTTTCTTAAAAAAGGAACAATTTGGTTTCATTTCTTAAAATTGGGGTAAATGGAGGCACACTGTCCACAATACAGAACAATCAACACTTTTTATATCAAAGTGAGGTAGAATTGTGTGGTTTGTGATTTTTTATTGTTAATTATTATGGAAACTAATTAGATAAAGACAGAGTGAGTTTAAGCTTTAAAAACTTTCAGACTAGACCGATGTTAGGGCACATTACGTATATTTTCAGGTTGTCCTTAAACTGCAATCTTTTCACATCAGCAGCATATTGTACCAACTCTGCACCCTGTTAAATCACACTATAACCTCTGAAGTGGGCACTGTAAACATGTCGGATGGCTCACTCTGCCATAAAATAAAACTTAACTGACAGCAGGTGTCCCATAAACTCCCCACCTGGTCATCACAAGTTTCCTTTAGGACTCAGAGCAGGAACAAACTGTGATGATGTGTCTTCTTTGGTTCATGCAAGGGCAAAAATGAAAGATAATCAAACCAGTGGAGGCATTTTAAAGATGTCAGCAATAAATCAAACTTTTATTTCTCCATATAGAAAAGAATTAAGTTAAATAGTGAAACAGTCCATCAAAAATTCTGCATCGTTTTCAACCAATGGTCCTTGATACATTAACCTTTGTCCCCAAACGAAAGAAAAAGAGGATGTAACAAAGTGTAAATACCATGTTCACAGTAATAAATATCCAAAACAAAATCTTTTTTATACATTGACATTATATATATATTTGTGTAAATATATATATATTTTCATATACTATATATAGATATAATCATATACAGTAAAAAGTTATTTTCAAGTTTATCAAACATAAAATTGTAAATAAAAATGGCTGAAAACAGAAAGACGATTGCATTTTCATTCCCAAGGCATTGGTAACCATGGCCATTCTGAGTCTGTAATAAATAAATATGATATTATCTCAAGAGTGTAGTGCATTGCTGTAAATTAAAAAAAAATTATAGTGCAAGTTTTTTTTTTCTTTGCGCAAAGTAATCTTGCAATTGTCAAAGTAATCCGAAGGGAATGACAATGAAACAGAGGAGTTTGTGAAGCGCAGCGTCAGGTCTCTGACTTCAGTTTATCCTGGAACACAAGCCTCCTCTGTCAGCTTGGCAACAAAACAACAACAAAAAAAAGCTTTCACGTCGTGAGTGTGAAACCATGGCAGATACTCACTGCCAGGTTTGATTTTGGCAAATTATCCAAAGACAATCAAAAACACAAAGAAATCTCCACACTCTCTCAGAGTCAGAAAAAAGAGTCAATGAAATGCATAGAAAAAATGAACCGCCAGTAGCAAGAAGGAACTTAACTTAAGGGTTGTTTACTGTCATGCAGCATTTCTGAGACGCAAAGCAAGGCAGATACTGTGGGTGTGTGTCGATGCAGTAAAGGTTTCTAATGTATGGATGCTCTGCCGCTGCTTGCACTTTTCCCTGGCTTCCTTTTCCCCCTCAGCGATAAGGAGCAGGGGAGGGGGGAGAGCTCCCGCTGCCAGTTTGTCTGCAGGCTCCTGCATCCTCCTGAAAGCCAGGCAGATCCGGCTCCGTCTCCACACAGGCGTGTAAATGTGTGTGTGTAGTTTAGTGTAGTGTGTTTGTGTGCGTGTGTGCTTGCTTGTCTCAGACCTCGGCGCCCAACTCAATGACCCCAGTCTCGATGATGGGCACTAGCTTATCTTCCACCTGTACCAGCAGGATGGTCTTGTCGATATGGGAGCGAATGGCTGGGTCTCGGCTACAAGGCACCCACCGGTGAATCACCTGCAGAGGAGAGGAATCCAATCAGATTTAGGTCACAGCAGGTGTTAGAGGCAGGTGAGAAGAGAGGAGGAGTTCAGAAAGACAACCAGAGAGGGGTCAAACTTCCAAGATAAGTAGTCGCGAAAGCTGATCACTTGGTTGTTTCCTCACATTAAAGTGTATATTTTAAAGTTGTCCTACATTTAGACTATTCAGTAAGTTCAAAATAAATTTGTTTTCAATAGATTTTTGTTTGTTTTGCCCAAAAATAAGAAATTAAAATACAAGAACACCTCTTTTGCCGATTACATGTCCTCCTTTTTGGTGGTAGAATTAGCTTCAGAGGCTTTACAAAATTCCCAAACATGTTCAGGTTTTTCTCAGCTTGTTCTACAGACCATTAATATTTATGATAAAGCAGTACACTGGGCCACTTGTGTTATTCCAATTCACCAAAATGTCATGATGTTGAGCATGAATGAAAACATGGTTGCAGGATTATTCTGGATGCCAGTTAAAAAAATTAAAAACAAAAATGTGGCTTTGTTGAGAATCTGTTTTGGCCAAAATAAAGTAAAATTTTTTTAGATAAAGTTGAAATTTTGAGCTAAAAAGTTGAAAATGTGACTTTAACTTTTCATCTCAGAATTTCGATTCGATTAGGGAAAAAAATAATCTCACCAAAGCCAGTTTTCCATTTTTATATTTTGAACTGGTGAAAATGGGCTTCTATATATTATTTGTGTTAAACTTATAGATCTTTTGCAAACAGATAAGGAGTGTTTTTCATAAATGAATGGGTGACAATGCTAATTTGTCATCTCTGAGTATCATACCATGTAAGGGGACCTCTTTTCAAGTTTTCAGAATATGGTCAATCTCCTTTTAACATCTGTCAAACATGACTTACATGTCCTTCCATGCCCTCAAAAGGGCTCCAGTCCCTCCAGCAGGTCCGTCCTGCTCTCAGTCTCATTGTCTCGTCAGGCCACTGCAGCTCCTTCCGCTTCGATAAGTTGATGTTCTCCAGAACGTGCCCAACGTCCACGATCTGAAAGACACAGAGGCACCTTAGCTAGGGTTGAAATTTCCAACACTTCTCTATTGTTACTGTGAAAAATCTCCACATCCCCATGTCGTGTGATTGGGGATGAAGGGGTTTCTGAAAAAGCATCAAAGCACTCCGTGGTTAAATTACTTTGATGTCATTTCCTGTAGATTTTCTGTATTTCCTGACCTGCACTCTGTAGGAGATGTCGTCCCTGCGCACGGTGCAGACGGTGGGGTTGTGCTGTTGCGGGTGGTGATGGTGGTGGTGATGCTGGCTGAGCGGATCGGTCACCGTGCTGCACAGGCCGTCGTTGCCCAGGAGGCCCACCAGCGTGTGCCGTTTGCAGGGAGGGATGCTGTGGCTGGAAAGCGAGGCGGAAGGGCCGGCGGGGTCGGAGGTGGAGCCCAGCCGGAGCTGCAGGGAGGTGGGGAGCGTGCGCAGAGAAAGCTGGCTGGTGGAGGATCGGCGGCAGGGCTCCAGGCCCGTGGTGGAGGTGCGGAGGGAGGAGTGACGGCTGCTGCCGTAGCGATAGGAGGAGGATTGGCTGGCAACTGAGGCTCGGGCGGGAGAGTGGCGAACCAAACCTGACTGGACAGACTGGGAGCTCTGACTGGTGCCTGGATCACAGAGAGGATGAGTTAAATGAACACTTCTGGAGTGAGGATGTTAGAATAATTGGTAAATCATAATTAACAAAGAGATGATGTTATGATTATTTTATCTTAAAAATGTACTTTTCCAGTTGTTGTAATGGTTGTAATGTGATCAAAGAGCACCACATTATTTTAAAGTATATTTAAAACTGAAATTATAACCCCAATTCCAATGTGGTTGGGATGTTGTGTTGAACATAAGTAAAATAGAATAAAATGATTTGAAAAACCGGTTTAACAGTTGAACAATTTTTAGTGACGTACTGCAGGCATCAAATGAAGTTTATCTTGTCTTTGTAGTGTATTAAGTTGAATGTAGGCAAACAGAATTTACAAATCATTGTATCCTGTTTTTATTTATGTTTTTCACATTTCAAGTCCCAACTTCATTGAGGTTGTATAGAATCTGCTGAACACACAGAGTACAAATGGTTTGTAATTTTAATACAGCAGCCCTCACCCAGTGTGTGGGGCGGGTACGAGTGGGAGGGGGCGTGTCCAGACGTCCCACCCTGAGACACTGAGCTCTGCTGAGAGTCGCCCCCCGTCCCGTTCCCGCTGCCACAGGACAGCCCCCCTGCATCCGAGTCCTCGATGTTCCCTCCGCTGTTACAGCCGGCCCCGCAGCCTTTACGTAACCTGAGAGAGATGGAAACATTAACAGGTCACACAGCGTTTCTCATGACTGGAAGAAGAAAATATAACTTTACTGCAGTCAGTTTGTGTTTTTATGAGCAGCTCTCTGAAGTGCAGACACAACAAACCTGTGCCAGGTGCTGACTACAAAGTTGCGGATGTTGCCGATGCTGATGGGGCCTCCCAGGATGTGTCCGAGCTGGGGGTGGGTGTTGCAGTAGGAGGTGGTCAGTGGGGAGACGTAGATGGGATACCCGATGGGCTGGTCACAAGAGGAGTTGATCATGTTCCTCAGAGCTTGTTTGGCGTTCTGGATGCTACCGCGCTCCGGGTTTCTGTTCCTCAGGAAGACCAGCTCCTGCTGCTGCCCTGCCCAGAGACCTCGAACACATTCTTTATTCACCTGCAGCACAAAAAGGGACTCAATGAGTGTTGGCACTGAGTAGAGTGACCAAACATCCTTGTCCTCCTTTTTGGTGGTGAAATTTTGTCTAGAGGATTTTAGAAAATTCCCCAAGATGTACAGGTTTGACAGAAAATTCTGATGTGGAAACGCAAAGTCAATTTTGAGCTCAAAAAGTCAAAATATTGAGCAAAAAGTTTCAATTCTGAGATTCATATTCGAAATTATGAGAAAAAAGTTTAATTAAAAAAAAGTAAACAAAGCCTGTTTTTCATTTTCTCTATGGTTTACTGGCTGATTAAATTGGCTTCTATACATCATTCATTATTGAATCACAGAAATGTTCACTTCAGACAGAAAAGGGGCATTGTAAATTAATATATGGGTAATTAAGCTACTTTTTCGTCTTTGACTATCCTCAGGTATTTTCCCCAAGAGTCAGGGTAATGAATCCTCTTTGGGCTTTAGAATATGGTTCCTCTAACACTGAGTGACTCAAAGAAACCACCAAATCGTTTCCCCTTGTTTTGCTCTCACCTTGATGACTCGAAAGCTAAGGTATCGTCGATTGAGCATGATGATTTTGTACTCGTTGGTTCCTTCGTCGAGGACGTGGCGCAGAGCGAGGAGGGATGGCGCATTGGACAGCACGGCGCTCCTCCAGGCCGGGTCTCCCTCGTGAGCGATGACGAGATTCTGCTGATGGGAAGAGATGGCTTCGAAGAGAACTGCTGGCTCGTCGTACTCATCCGGGGACGTGAAGTGGTCCTACGAGAAACGGGTGTGACGTTTTTGTTACAGAACAAATCAAGACCTTAGAGAGTTAGGCTGTAATGATAACATGAACTGCGCTCTCTTCACCTGGTGGAGTTTGAGGGACATTCTGATTCCAGGCACCACGACTTTCCTGAGCAGTTCCATATCAGCAAAAATCCACTCGTCTCTCACGGACGAGATGCGGAAATCTCCTTTGAATAATGCGTGAAGTCCGTACAGGAAAGACTCCAGGTTGCTGGAGGGGAAACAAACACAAAAACAGACATGCAGGAAGTGTTGCAGCGGGTCAATACGGTTGAACACGTTAGATTAAACATTACTGAAAAAAGTGGTCATATTCAAGTAGCGCGAAATTGCATCATTGCATGCAGGTATATGAAGTTAAGTAGAGGGGAGCATGTCTTTTAGAGTTTCAAAAGCTGAATTTATGAGGATGAGTCACTAACCTGGACATATGATGGGCTGCTGTTCCCAGAGCTCTCCTCCCCAGCACACACAGGCCAAAACAGAGCAGCACCAGAGCTGAGTCCTTCTCACTGTCCAACGGCTAAAACCACAAAACAGGAAGAAGGGGCGATTCATTGAACTATAATCACACTCTTCCTTAAAACCCAAAAAGCTGGAGGTGGTTGTTTATAGTTGTTGTATATAGTATAGTTATAGTCCAGGTTTACCTTGGCCCGCCGGGAGTTGCAGTACTGGATCCAGCTCAGGTAGACTCCACAGAAACTGTCCCTGGAGATTCCTGCCAGTCGGTGGTCGTAGTCCTCGTCAATGTTGGGGTTGAAGGTTGGATCCAGGTCCACGTAGTTCCTCTCTCCACACCCCCGCAGGCCGTCTTTCATGGTCTCGTTCGCCAGCCATTCCTCCAGTTTAGGTGAGGCAATCACATAGTAGATGATGCCCTGAGAAAGTTAAGGGGAAGCAGTTAGACCAGAAATAATAACGTGACAATAGATGTGACACCACAGGACCTGCGTTCCACAAACCTTGACGTAGTAAGTGGTCAGGATGCGCCGCAGGTCGAACACCTGTAGCATGGAAGCGGCGCTGTTGTCTGTGATGCTGTAGCCCTCCAGGACGTATTTGGTGACGAGGACCTCCCAGGCCAGCCAGCGCTGTCCGAAGGCGGCGTTAAAGGACAGGATGTGAGGAAGGTGACCTGGCTCGCAACAGCAGCAGCCCTCGTCCTCCTCCACTCCCTCAGTGATGGCTTCCACCTCCCTCTGCTGGCAGTACGTTCCTGTGGAGGGGAAATATCATCAGAGAAATGTCTCGTAGAAGTTTTTGACAGCTGGAACTGACCATTTCTCAAAATTGACTCCACCTCACTCCTCAAATTGTGAGTTCACAACTAAAGATGGGATTGTGAAAACATCAAATTCAATGAAGTGTGACTTAAACATTTATCTTAAAGGGATACAACCTGTGACATATCTTCAGCAAGAAACTGGCTGACAGGATAAATCTTTATTTGTTTCCTCACCTCTGAATTCAAGCCCCCGCAGCTGAAAGGTGACCAGGCCGTTACCGATCTCGATGAGATGCACCAGAGCGTTCAGGTAGTCCGAGGCCAGGATGAAGCAGTCCCCGGTGCTGAAGTTGCCCCAGCGGCCCAGGAGGAGGTCCCCACACAGGCTGTGCTGCAGGGAGCGCGTCAGGTGCTCGTAGAAGATGGAGTTCAGGTTATTGTCATCGGAGCCTGGAGATAAGAGATGTGAGTGAATATTTGGAGGCTGAAATCACCAGGGGGAACAGAGCTCTTGTGTTAAAATCTTCCAGAGGATTCAAAGAAAGTGTAATCTTCCCAATGACACTGAGATTGTTTTCTATCTAGATCCAGTCCTGTGTTGCTGAAGTGCTGTGAAGGTGACTTTGCCCTTACCCGGATTTCTGTCCAGCTGGGAGGCCAGCCGGGTGTTGGAGTGATCCACTCTTTTAGTGCTGCAAACAAAGATGATGCACATTATATTTAGGAGGAAAAGACTCAGATCAATAAGAAAGCAGTGGCGTGCTCAGACATTTTGAAGGGCACGGTGAATGTGAAAAAGGGCACATGCAGATCATATTTTGGCTGATAAGAGAGAACTTCAGCATGTGTTTTGGCTGCCAGGAAGGCAGTTTATCAAGTTTTAACCAGTCAAAGAGGCAGGTAAGTGTGGTTTGATAACCAGGAGGGCACTTGATGGTGTTTTGGCTCGCAAAAAGTTACTTCAGTGCAAATTTGGTGTGCAAGAGGGCACTTCAGAAAGTGTTGGGCTCTCAGGAAGACACTGTGGAACATGTTTGGCTCCCAAGAGGGCACCTTAGCCTATTTTGGTGTCCAAGAGGGCACTTTAGCTCAAGTTTGGCACCAAGGAGGACACTTAAACATATTTTTTTCCCTCCAAAGAGGACACTTTAGAACACAATTTGGCTCCTCAGAGGATACCTCAGTCTATTTTGGTGTCCAAGAGGGCACTTCAGCATATTTTGGCTCCCAAGAGGTCACAAATTATGTATGTAGTGTGGTTCATGAACCAGCGGGGCACTTCATCATTTGTTTTGGCTCCTAAAAGGCACTCTAGTGCAAGTTTGATACTGAGGTGAGCACTTAAGAACATGTTTTTCAACAATTACCCCCCCTCTGTGCACACCACTGTCATGAGGAGTGATCCTAAACTCATTTACATACTTGTAATCTCTTTCCCAGAACTTGACAGGTCGGACGTAGGAGGTGATGAAGATGGCGCTGCCCAGGAAGGGGTTTAGGGGTGTGGAAAAAATGGCAGACACTACAGCCTGAACAAACAGCATGGCAGAGTCTGGAGGGGCTTGAGTCAAGGATCAATAAACCAACATCCTGTTCTTCAAATTCTCTATCAGTTTGATTTCCCATGACAGTTCCTCAAAGCAGAGGCGCTGTAATAAACCTGTGACTCAGTGTGGAGCATAAACAGGCTGATCAAAGGATACGAGGCACAGCAAAGGGCTGAGCAAAGGCGTGGAAGGCTGAGCCCCATGTGATCTGCCAGGGGGCGATGTAGGTGTAGACAAAGTGCAGTTTGTAGAAGAGCTCCCACATCTGTGAAAAAACACAAAGAAGTCACTACAAAGTCCTCTGATTGCATAAAGAAAATACTGCCATCTTCAACTCTGACGAGAGGGAAAACCAAACAGACGGTACAAATGATTTGCATTTAATCAAAGATGACACAAAAGAGCTGTGAAAGTTAGAAAACTCTTCATGTCTTCCTCTGACCTTGCTGAAAACGATGGACATGAGGAAGAGGTCCAGAAGCAGCGTCTCGGACAGATGGCGATAGTCAAAGGTGAAGAGGAGGACGGTGAACAGGATGGTCACGTACTGATAGGTGGGACTGCTGTAGGAGGAACGCAGCAGCTTCAGACCCGCCACTGTGATCATCAGAGCGCCGACCCTGGAGGACGTGTGAAAGAAAACAGTGAGGATCAGATGTGTGGGTGGATGTAAACAATGAAGTCAAGATCAGTCCATGCATGTGTTTAAAGTCTTTTCTGAACATGATACACAGAAGTTTGACGTGTCAGATTATTAATAAAGAAACAAAATACAGAAAATTGTTGTAACAGTCAGGATTCTCACTCTGTGTCCAGCCTCTTTGGACTGGCGAGCTCTCTGGCGCTGCCGCTCAACTCGTTAAGGATGACAAGAGGATAAAGGACATTCTTCTCCACGAACAGCAGCCACACGTGAAGCTTTTCAAACCACATCACGTGAGCAGCATCTGATGGGACAACGGAGTCAATATCAGAGTTAGGAAGTGTAACATGAACAAGGAGGGAAAAACTCAAAAACACACTCAAAACAATCAATCAGCTCATTTGTTCTGGTATCAATGTATCCTGACGATTATGCAAGAACACAGAGAATCTTTCAGGGATATTCAACTTTTTGTTTCTGCATCTATATCCTTTGATGCAACGAGCTGCCTTTCCCTCTGGTAAACCTCAGCTCATTGAGGCATATATGTGTCTCAGCAAAAAGCAGCACTGTTTGACTCATTCGTTACCTAATTTGGTTGTATTTTTGTTTCTGATCAATGTGCTGCAGAACACATCTGTGTTGCATCTGTAAAAAGTGCAAAACAAGCAGGCTTCTTGATAGCAATGTGCTAAAAATTCTCAGCAGAGTTTACACTTAAACCCAGATGAGTACTTGGGTTGGAGTCTCTCAAAATTAGCTGAATTATGGATCAGGCTCGGCTTTGCTTGTGTGTTGTTTCTCATGGCATAGTTTCTTATTAAAGGGGCCGTGCTGACTGGTAACCCTAATTTCAGGAATAATGAAATATTCCTTTCAGATCACCTTCAGACACCTTGCAGTTCCACACAGAGTTTCTCCAGATGATCGATCACACTTACCCCTGACTTCAAACTGATAGTACTCCTTGGTCTTGAGCAGCGGGTGGGAGAAGCAGTACCAGGGTAGCTGCTTGCGGACTTGAGGCAACAGGTAGTGTGTAAGCAGCCCCACTGTCCCCAACAGTGCATACAGGACGTAACTGAGGAACGGCTGAGGGCGACACAGAAAGACAGTGAAGTTAACCCTGTTCCTTTAAGACCTGATCATCAAGTCCTTTTACTTGTTTGTAATGCTCTTCACAGCCTTGCTCCTCATTCCAGATTCTAAGATGCTTCCTTTTTGAATTTCCCTCATGTGTACAACTCCACTTTAACAAGATAAACACCAAAGCATTGTGAATTATTTATCAATTTAGAGAGTAAAACAACAAGAGTGACACTAAGTGGTGTTAATGTGAAGTACAACATATGTTCATTTGTTGGCTGTGCTCTGTTACTAGACTGATATAATAATCTGTGGTAAGATCATCTAATCTTTCAAAGCTATAGAGCTGTTTGATCCACCTCAGCTGAAGTGTCAACTTCACCCTTCTTACAAAATTAGTTGATTTTGAGAAATGGTTATTTAAAAAATTAGAGATACAGGTGTGAATGGTTCTTGCAAGCATTTTATAAAAGTTTAAAATTATGGTCTTTTGTGATTGTTTCAAAACCAGAACTTGCTGTTTATTTAACTTTTCAAAGCCTGCAAACCTCCATGACACAAATATCTATTCAATCTTGCAAAGTGTCAGAGTTACTTGAGCAAATATGATATTGTATTTGTAAATCTGTAAATGCTTTCATCTTTTATATGATTCAATTTTGAAACTCAAAATGACAAATTCAAAGTTAAATGGCAAGTAAACAGTAAATCTGAGGAAATTTGGTAGGAGTGGAATATGTATATTTCCTCAAAATGCCCAACTTTTGTTTAAAAAAACAAACATGTAGGATAACGCCCATGTTCTGAAAAGAAAAGAAAACATGACCAGACTGTGAATGTAAAAAAAAAGATTGTAGAATGCACAGACTCTGTCATCATATAGTGATCCTAAGAAAAAGAGTTGCAAGCAATTGTTCTGCAAGTGAAATTACTGTTTTCGTCAATGAAGTCTGGAGGCTTCAAGAGGACCATCTCAAATGTGATTTTTTTGGACACTAATACTGATAATCTCAGCCTCTCTGCAGCAGAAAAAGCACTTTGATCAGGTGGATTTTTCCCCCTGGGAAAGGTTTATGCCACTGAAGTCCATTTAGCAAATCTAGTGGAACAAGTCCTTAACTTTGCTCTCTGATCCTTAGATACCCAAATTTAAAAAGCAAACGGTTTCATTTTAACTTGAGTTTAAATGACTAGAAGAAATCTTCTCTACCTGCAGAGCAATGAACACAGTGCTGACATGAATGGCGAAGTAAAGAACTGCGATGACCACGCAGACGATCAGGTCGGACTGCAGGCGCTCGTTCTGTGGAAGAAATCACGAAACAAAAGGAGAGGAAAAAAATCAGCTTTTAAGAATAAAAACTGAGTCTGATTTTTAATTTTCAAACATTGAACACAGCAGGTCATCAAGCTCAACTCACCACGGAGGCCCGGAGCTTCTCAGGCAGAGGGTCCTGCACTTCTGACAGAGGGTCCTCCGGGTTCTTGTCTTTCAGGTTGGGTAAAATCTTGGACTGGATCAGGGAGCTGCATGGGGAGAAGAAGCATATACAAACTGGTTCACATAACAGGAATCTGCTGCAGCTGATTCATGATTAATAATTCACAGGAACTGTGGTGCAGAATGGAAGAAAAATCCTCTGTAAAATCATCAAAACATCCGACTTCAACTTCGGTCTTTTATATTTCTGAGAAGCCACAAAAGCTCAGATGTTTCAGTCAGCATGAGGGATTTCTATCCCTGAGGTTTGTTGTGGAAGGCGTTGAACTCACATGAGGACTGAGGGGTCGCTGCTCTGGCGGCTCAGGTGGTAGGACACCGCCACCAAGAGGCCGCAGAAAACAGAGAACAACACAGGGATGTGATGAGGCTCCCATGACTCCTGAGACACCGATCAAAAGACGATGTGGTTAAAAAATGAGGCGGTGGATGCTCATTTTGCTTTTCTACATAAATGTGACGAAAAGAAAAGACCTCTTTCCTCTCACCTTCAGAGCTCCGTAGCAGAAACCATAAAGCAGAGCGACGGTGACGATGCTGCGCAGCACGCTGTACAGCGCCGACAGGAGGCTTGTGGAGGCTGCGGATGAAGCAGAGAGGATGTCAGCAACACGGCTGCTCAGCCTGACAGGCCACAGGCCACGCAGAATGCAAATCAGCGCTTCTGCAACCTGCTGTATCATAATGTGTAACAGGCAGAGCGTCCACTGTCTCACTGGAGGTCAAAGTCGAGTCCTGCATCTAAAAGTCACTCACCGTTTCCCCCGAACACATGGATGTCCAGCTGCTCAAAGAGGTACATGACAAACGTGTTGACTTGTGGCAGCAGCCCAACGAAGAAGATGATGGGGAAGCAGAGGGTGAAGACTGCGGGGAGAAACAGAAGGGACTAAATGTAGAGGTCATATCAGGAGAATTTCCTCTTTGTTGTGCTGTGTCTTCGACTGTGGGCTGTAAATTTCACGGTGCATCAGGATAGAGTTTAAAGTCTCCAGGGAAAAGAGGCTGTTTGTTTTGATTGTTGTTTGATGAAGATGGCTCTGATACTCTCCAAACAAACAGAGACACGAGATTTCTGCTCTGAGCCTTCTTCCAGTTGCTTATTTAACTTTAATGTTTAACCCTGGATACTCTGCATAAATAAATGCCACCTGTTCTCACCGATGACGAGGTCCCGGGCGGAGGTGAGTACCAGGGAGCTTGTGAGTGCAACTCCATACAGCGTGAAGCGGGATGACGTGGTTCTCAGACTGCCGTAGTGCAGCAGCCAGATGAGGCCACAGCACAGGCAGAAGTAGACAGGCCGGCTGTACGCGATGATGCGGTTATGACCCTGTGAGGACAAAGGAGGAAAAACAACAGATGAATCATTAAGTAGCTGTAGTGGTCCAGAACAGATCGATCATAAGAACATGAAGAATGGAAACTTCTGGATCTTTAGCTTCTCCTTCCTTCTCCTTGCTTGTTTCACCACTAACAGGTTCTGGTAGAACTCTTTGGGTTCCATGTTATGAAACCAGTATTTCCCCAGCATGATTTACAGACAGGTATTCACGGGCAGCTCTGTGTTGCTAAGAGATTCTACAGTCCACCAGAGGACGGACCAGGCCTTGCTCCTCCCCTGCCTGCAGACTGCAGAGTTAATCAAATTCAAAACTACATCAAAATATGTTTGATAAAATAAAAAAAAAGCTGTTTCTGCTGTTAATAACATAATCTATCCCTCTTTTCCATCTTTTTCAAAATTAAGCATTGTTTACTAATGTTACCTATTTTAAAATTGAGACCCGTAACATTTGTTATCATTGTGTCATTTTTATGATGAAAATTGATGGAGCAAAGCAGTATCAGCCCCAAATATTGTCCCAAGAAAATCAGCTACCTAAATTGATCACCAGCTAAAGGTGATTAAAAAAATGCCCCAGAAAAATCCTTATCAATCAATACCTGTGACCGATATCTAATATCAATATTGGATTTGGGCATCCCAAACTACCAGCTGGTTTAGAAAAAACGAAGAATCCCCATCAACAACCATAAAGTCAAGCTTAACAGCAGACCTACACATGTTCACAGCTGGGAGAAAAATATGGTATCACTCTTCTGAGCTTGTTTCTTTATTCATACCTATTGCGCAGATGATTTTTTGTTTCAGAAAGCTTCTATGACAATAATAAAGGCGAGGAGTTATGGATACACTTGCAAAATGATGAGTCTGTTTCAGCTTTGTAGCCTGACTGAAAGTGATGCTGAGTCAGTATTCTTATCTTTAGAAACAAATGTGTGATGTGACTGTGACAGCATCTGTGACTTATGAAGTCTATGGATGGATTAATATTTTGTGTGTTATTAATATTCAGCTTTGTTTACATTTCAGGGCAAAGCAAGTGCAAGGATGAGATTTACAAATACAAGAATTCACTGTACATCCTCTTATAAAGTTTGACTGAAAAGTATCATTTCTGTCTGAATTTCACTTCTTTTACACTGCGCTAACTCCAAACCATTAGGGACTTGATTCCCAGCATGCCCTAGGGCCCTAAAATGTGTGTCCTTGTAATGCACTGGGGGTTAAAGGGTGCAGCAACAAAAAAACGTCGGCAAGACTCCAAACTGTATTTATTCAAACGGGAGAGAACTCATTCAGTGTCATGAGCGTCAGCCGAGCCTGTGGGACGGTGACACAGGTAGAAAACAGAAATAGCATCCAGAGCAGGGTTTCACAGGAGAGAGAGAGAGAGAGAGAGAGAGAGAGAGTTTCAACCCAAGAGGCCCTGAGCTGCCCTGCTTTTTCACCGACAGTTTACACACCAACAGTCACATTAAGTAGACCAGGTCTGCTCAAAATACGTCAACAGTGTTGTGAAAAGCAGCAAAGAAGTCCCTGAGGTGAGACGAGGTGAAGGGAAAGCGGGACGACACGAGGAAAAGGGAGAAAAAGAGAGGCAGACAAAGAGAGAGGGAGTGAGCCGAGGTCTAAACTCTGGACGGCTATTTAAAGCTTGTGCCTGCAGCTGAGTGGGAGCGGCATTAATAAAAGACGCTGTTTCAGAGCAGAAACTGACGCAGGGGATGGGGGGGGGGAGTCACAGGGGAAAAGCATAAACATCGCTTCAAGAGCCAAAACAGAAAACTGGAAAAAACCTGAATATTAACTACAGGTCAGGGTACACATGAAGAGAAACAGAGCCTCTCACTCTGACACAGATTTGAAAAGAGCTTTTTTCTGTTTTGTTTTAGAAACATTTCACATTTTGATCCGCAAATTCAATGATGAGCACTCAGACTGTTGACTCAAGGACAAAACCTTTCAAAAAGTGGACGTTCTCATAAGTGGAAAAAGATTTATGAGGAAGGTTCACTTACATGTCGAGGGGAAGAAGAGTCAGGCTGAACACTCTGTCAAAGAAAAACGACATGAATTAAATATCAAAACAATTTGGAAAGATGGCACAATTTTTACATTAGCTACAATAATAATAGAATTAACATCAATTAATCCATCTATCTGATTAAAATATTAGTAAACGAGCACTTCCACTTCGCTTTGTTGGAATTACAGAGAGGAATCAAGAGGAAAAATCTGACTTAAAAATCCAAATAAAATCTAAAATCCTCCTGACATCCAAAATCCCCTCGAGCCAAACTTAAGTTAAAAACTTGATCATGTGTTTCGACGGCTTCTCCGTTCACATTATTTTCCTCATCTTCCACTCTTTTTAGGTCAGGTCTAACAATGCTGCACTGTTGACTCACCTTCAGCAAAGAGTACTGGCAACTTGCAATGACAAGGCAGAACTGAAAGACCCAGATGTCGGTGAAGAAGCCGTGAACCAGCAGCACCGAACCCAGGAAGGCCACCAGGACGGCGAGCACCACGGCGAGAACGTTCTCCAAAACCTCACGGTTCCTGAGACAGCACAAAGAGGAGTTAGTCTCCACAGTTTCTCCTGTGCGTCTTTCAATTTTGGTGGTGATAATTTATTTGAAGACTTCAACACATCTGATAGAGAAGAAAACTGCTCCAAAGATCAAGATTCTACCTGCTGATTGAGCTCAAAACACATTTTTATTTACCTTCCAAAATTAAAAAAGGAGACATTTTTCAGGAGTTCTTGTCAAACTAGCATCCATTGGTGCCATTCACTACGTAAAACATCAGCTATGAAAATTCATCCAGGATGTCTCACCTGTCAAACAGCGCCAGCAGCGTGAGCCGGTCAAAGTGCAACCCGACCCACAGGAAGGGGAGGAGCCATAAGCGGTAGTACTGCTTGGCTTTGCCGGCAGCGGCGGCGTTGGCTGCGGGGTCTTCTTGTCCCAGCGGTGCGTCCTGGAGCTCGGGGCTCAGATCTCCGTCCTGCTGCTCCAGAAGCTCCGGGTCCATCGTCAGCAGACGGTTCAGTCGGATCTGAGGGAGGGAGATCTGCCCCACGGTCAGAGAAACTTATTCAAGCGAGGGCTGGGCAACTCGTTTAAAATTAGATTGAACTGCAATATGGCCTGCTGGGATATTCCATTCACAGACAATATTTCTTTGGCCTTAAATGTGTCAGAATACCAGATTTTTCTTTTGCCCTAAACCAATGTTACTCAACCCTGCTCAACCAAAGAGCCAAATTGTTGAAAACTACCTTTGCCAGAGCATCTAAATAGTTAGAAATGGCAAAAAAAAATGTTTACAGTGGCAAAAATGTTCCAAAAGCAAGAATAATTGGCAAGAGAATTGGGAGAAAACTTGGAAATAGTCAGACAGTAGCAAAAATGGTCCAAAAGCAGCAAAAAAGAGTGAAAGGTGATTAAAATGGGCAAAAAGCAGTAACACAGAACTGGTATTTAGAGCCAAAAAATGAAGGCACTTTTCAGAAGTTTTTCTGAGACACTACTACCAATATTTCAATAAATAAAAGCTTGTATTAGTTCTCTCTGTGCTTTTAAGCGTCTATATAATATCTGGGTTTCACTCCCTAAAATGAGTGACCAGAAATATCTAACTTTTTCATGGTATTCCAATTTTTGAAAAGTGCCTGTGTATGCAAACACTGCCTTTTGTATTTGAATGAATGAATCAAAATAGCTCTTATTTTTTAAGTTATTTAGTTTCCTCGTTTATTTTTCCAATATGGTGCTCTTTTTGATAAATAAAGTTTATTGCTTGCGGTTGTTTAACATCACAAAGATTGGGGACCCTAACCCTAATTCAACCCTTGTTTAAAGCCAGAAACAGGAGTGTTAATGAAGTACAAAATGCATCGAAAGTTAGAGTTTTCTCTGAAATCTTGAGTTTAATCAGAGCTGTTGCACAGGATGGAGACTGTGCCATCATGACCCCGCCCGCCCTCAGCCATCTGGATTCTAGTTAAAAATAAGAAAGTCAGCAGCTGATGATGAAACACACCTTTATACTCATCTAAAACCAACTCAGATGAGCAGATGTTTCTGATTCTACCAATGGGCTTTAAAAACTGATAGTTGAGCACTAGATCCAGCCTCTTAAATCTGTGTACTGTATATATGATTTGATTTTGGTCTGACGCAGCAAGGAAAGAGAGAGAAGAACCACAGCCGAGGCAACGAGAAGACAAGTGCCAAAAATAATCTGCAGAAATATGTTAAACAGATCCGCAGGAGGTAGAAGACATTGTTTGTTTTTGTCTCTGAGTGTCCAGGGATTCAGTCAGTCTGTCTTTCTGTCTCTCTCTGCAGGTCCAATAATCTCATGCGTTCTCTCTCTCTCTCTTCAACACATACACACATCACAGCTCACTGGTTGGGTACTCACCAGGTCATGAGGGTAGAAGCGAACTGAGGTAGAACTGGAGAGGTGGGAGTCAGTGTCCCTGCAGGACATCAGACAAAAGAAGTGCAGTGATAAGAGGAAAACACGTGCTGTATTTACATTATGAAGTCATTATGCTTTTCAATGTCACATCAAAAAGGAGGTTTTTTTTATCCTCAACTTTATCAGCTCCCGTCATAAACTCTGGACAGATCAAATAGTCCAAAAGTTATCTATTTTAAATGTGTGTGTGTCTCTACACAAACTGAGAGCAGCTCCACAGGAAGCAAAAATCCTCACAAATGAAGCATTTAAATTTGTTCCAGCTTGTATTAGAATTCAACTGAAATGCTGATATGCTGCTAAAAGTGAATGTGTAGCTGATCAGATATTTATAGAGCCTGACTGAGATACTGTTACAGCTTCCTGGAAATCCGCCTGAGCTATCTACAACAAACTGTCATGTGTCAAACTGTCTATTTCAAGTTAAGAAGAAGAAAAACAGAACTGTTTTGATTTTGCAGAAACAAAACATTAAAGTATGGATTTAAGCGTCTCTAACCAAAGTTCAATTCTTACCAAACGTTATTGGAGGCTCGTCTGGTTGCAGGTTCAAAATTGACCAGAGACATGTCACACCCGCCAGCCTCGTACAAGGACGGTGTGAGTTTTCCTGCAAAACAAAAATAAGAAAGAGAAGAAAAGTTAGTCTGTGAAGATGTGACCGATTTCATTAGATTAGAGGTTCCCGGAAAGAATTCCTGCCCCAACACTTCAACAGCTTGTGTCCTCCGTTCTTAAACGTTTACTGAGTGTTGTAGAGAAGGATTTTCAAATCATTGTTTTCTCTTTTTATTTACATTTTGCACAAACTCTCAACCTCATTGAAATTGGAGTTGCATTATTCGCCTGTTGGCAACATCAGCCGACAACAACAGTAACCCCGATCAAAATATCAGTTCAGGCTCTTAAAATGTTTGTGGTATCCATGGTTACCGCCTGTTACAGTCCTCCTTCCTTCTTCCACATTCAGTGAATTGAATCTCACGGTAAAAGATTTTACCAAAGTTGAGCACAATTCTAGTCGTAATGGGACAAACAACGCACGATTGAACTTTATCGAATCTTCAACAATATCGCTTTTCTTTTGCAAAAAAAGTGTAATCTTCTTCTTTAAACCTTCTTTCTCTCACTCGCCAAGTAAAGTGTTTATATTTACTCTAAGATCTTGAAGTGACTCTAATACATCCTCGTGTCCCTTTAAAGGAGACTGTCATTCTCGTCAAACTGTTCCTGCTCTAGATGATGAAACTTCTGGGCAGACTTTTGTGACGTTCTTGTTTTTAATAGTTCTGTTCTTAGAAACTCAGCTTGGACGAAGAGTGAAGGAGGAGTCTAACCCGACAAACAGTCAACAAAATGTAAACATCCTGCAGCAGAAACAGAGTTGTTTTATGGTTATTTGAGAAATATAAAAGGAACATTCAATGGTAATAAAATGAAAGTATAAGTGTGCTGTTTTTATGTCTTCACACACTCTCAACACTGTTCATTAAAGCATATTTTCCCACCTAGACATGTAAAAAAAAAGGATGTCTGCAGAATGTCTCACAGCACAGAAATGTACTTGAGGATAAAAAATATTTATTTAAGGATATCTCATGAGGACATGACCCCACTTGAAATTGTGCAATGGATTTTCTGTGAAGAAATCATCAAGAGGAGAAATAAGTGTTCGCTCAACATGAGCTGTGTTGTTGAGGGGAAAGTTTTTAGGCTTTAGTGCATTATTTCAGAGTAAAATACAACAGAAATGAGCCAAAGATACTTATTTAAGCTGATACTTTGAAATTGGACTGCTTTTGAGCATGTTTCTGTATTTCTAATTTCATGTGTTATATCGAGTTTAATCCCTGTTTTAGTATTGTAAAATAATGGACGAAATATGGTTATTCTAAATCTATAATTTGGAAAAAAGAAGATTAAAAGGACCAAAGAAGTTGGCATCCTCTTTTTAGAGGTCACACAATTTCTGCTGTTGCATTTCTGTTTCCTTATAACTCCAGACTCTGGCTAAGGAGTGAATAATATGCAGACAGGCAACTTACTAACACTGAGATAATGAGCACAGAAACACACACACATCAGTCCACGAGTGTCTCAGAGCTGCTTTCAGCCCTGGGTCAAATGATGAGCTGGAGCTGTAATCTGTTTACTACTGCTCCAGAGGAAGGACACAAGACAGCTCTTCCAGTCTCCATCCCTCTTTATGATCATTAATGTCTCTCAGCGGCTCTAATGTGTATGTACACGGGCATCAACAGCAGTATATGCAGCGCAGCGACAGCAGCATCCAAGGGAGGTCAAGTATTGGCTACAGACAAAACACCACAGACAGAGAGAAATGGAGCATGAGGAATCGTGCTCGGCTTGACTGATTGCGTCAGTCCAGCGAGCGTGGATAATACCGCAGCTATGACTGACTGCAAGAGTCATATTTGAGACGAGCTCTCTTCAAGCAACCCCAAACCATCAGAGCCACTTTAGCAAGCGTCCACCCAGAGATTATAAAACCACAACAGCACACAGCTCAGACCGTGACAAATCCACCTCCCCACAAACTCCCCGTCATGACAAACTCTGTCCCAGCTCTCCTCGTGCGCTCCCTACCAAAGTCATCCTGCAGGCTGGTAGCGCCAACAGTTGAGGCCTTGTCCTGAGAACCCTCCAGGTGTGTGCTTCCATTCCTGGCCAGCAGGGAGGCGCTTGTGCTCAGCACGGTCACCTGGGACGGGGTTCTGGATGGCTGACTTTTCACCTGGGAAGTAGAAGGCTGGGAGGCCTGGTTGAGGGCCTCCTGAAGACTGTGGGAGGAGAAGGGGAGAAGGGGAGGAGGTGAGAAGTGAAGGAGGCTGGAGGGGTCCTGCTGGTACACATCATGATAACGGGGGGGGGGGGGGGGGGCAGGTCACTTCACAACAAGAGGAGTTCAGGTGATCTGATCCACATGCTGGATGTCATTGTGAAGGTCCTCAAACTCATACTGGTTTTATCATCTTAAAAAGGGTTTTGACATAACCGATCATTTCTTGATAGCTTCTTCATGATTTGCAGTAAGACCTGTAGATTTTATTAGTTTGGAAGTAGAAGGGTGTACATTTAAATTACTGCATGATAAAATCTCATCCTCTGTAAGGTAAAAAATGCCATTAACCCTTTGGATACCAGGCAGTTTCTGTCTGTTTTTTGCTCATTTTAACTCACTGTGGTCTAATTTTTCTCTGCAAAGTGAAGTCCTGAAACTCTATAGATTCTATGACTATAGGCTGTGACTTCATTATGTGACAAAATTTCAAAGTTAAACATAATTTTTGACAAAGGGAAAAACCAAAAAATCGATTTCCTCTGATGTCATCCTTATGGAAAAGTTGGAAAAAACAGGAATTGGTGTATACAACACATTTTCAGGTAACCTCAAACCTAAGAAACACTGGTGCATCTGCAAATTTTGATAGTTGGATTTTTTTTTTGACTCACTGTGTTCACTCACTGTCTCATTTACCACTGCAAAATTAAATCCCACACCTCTATAGGCTCAGTCAAAGTGTTCAACAAATTTTGATGCGCAAATACAAAGTGAATTTTCATCATTCAGGGCTTGTTGAAAGCAGAAATAAAATGTAGAATTTTTTGTTTTTTACAGAATCTAGCCAGAGCCAAATTTTCAAGAGGACATGAGAATCAAGGGTGTAATATTGATGAAATTGCCTCATCTTTTCTGCTGTTCCACATGGGTTTGGTATCCAAAGGGTTAAACATGCTACAATTCCAAAGTACTATGTGTGCACTCCTGAGCTATAGATAAATTCAAAATGAAAATTAGAAATTGTGTCTTGTCTAGTGTCTTGAACATTATGTTTCCTTCATCCAAATAGTGTAACATCATTTCCAGCTGTTTGTGACTGAATATTCTACTAGTCAAAACCTCAACAACTGATTTCTTGGAAATCAAATGGAAATTTGTGCAAATTGTGATATTTGCATGCAGCAGGCAGGCCTTCATAATGACACCAGCTGTGGACGAGATTCTTAACATAATCAGAGGGATTTGGGAGGAATCGGTTGTAAAACCTGAAAAACTAAATGTTTAAAAATCCCTTTCTGTGACATCTTAAACATTTAAAGTGAAGTAATAGCAGAACAAAAAATCTAAGTTCTTCTTCAAGTCCTCATAGGGTGTAATGTTATGTTTATGTTATGCCATGTGGATTCTATAAGCACGTTTTTTATTGTTACTGAATATGAGAGCTGAAGAGAGACAGAAAACACAGGAGGTTGGCAAAAAGCAAGGCATGAGGGAAGGATCAAACCAGCAACTGCTAGGTGGCACAGGTTTCACGTCTGAAAAACACTGATACCTATAGGTCTGGCAGGCTCAGAGCTGCACTTATTGAAGGATTTGCCCAGTTACCTGTGGACGATTTAATTCTTTCGGAACCCATCAGGTGTTTTGAAAACAGATAATCAATTTTGAAAATACCTGGCCACGTGTGTACGGGGCCCTAATCACTGAGACAGACCTGCATCTTATATTTTCAATTTGCAATAAAAGCTGTTTCAAATCATATTTCACATGCAAAATGTACCTGAAGAGTTTAAGACTATTCTCAGGCAGGCATGCAATAGAGACAGCTTAATATACATAAGCAAAGAGGGAAAATGTTGAAAAATCATGCCGGGAGTGACTTTTATTTTGGAAGTCTAGGATGTTTGCTGCATCACCAAGAAGACAAACAAAGAGTCTAAAGAAGGTGGAACTCAGATCGACTCGACATTGTGCATGTTGATCAACCCCTGGCTGGCTGCGTGCTTTTTTTATCGCTTAACATTTTTCAAGGCTCAGCATTTAGAAATGTGACCTTGTTAAAAAGATGCAGGGAGTCTTGGCAAGAGGTGGGTATCTGTTGGCAGTTTTACAACAAAGTTGGATGAGATTCAGAGACCACAGGTAGTGAGGAGTGAGAAGAAGAGGCACCAACAGAAAAGTCTTGCTTTTTAAAGATTGCCCGCTGAGGGGGTTGGTGCTTAAGTAATTTTACAAGTAGGAGGTAAACAAGTTTTTCTGAAGGGATCAATCTAGTCGGAGTTCCCATAAACAACATACTCCTATCTAAAGAGGATTCAAGGTTAAACTCCACATAAAGTCATAAAAGGGACTGATATGGCTCGTGGAAGTGCGCCAAATCTGATACTACGCTGCAACCCTGAAGCCAGTAAAGAGCGGGCAGCTTGATTCAGTCTGACAAGCAAATAATCATTTACTGATGATTCAATTAAAAAGAAGAAAAGTAGAGATTAATTATTGTATCTTCTGAATTATTGGATCAAAGTTGAAGTTCAAAGGCGCATTGAGGCATCTCTTAGAGAACAGCTGAGATTAATCTGGATACTCCTGTGAAGACACTTTGATTTGTTTACAATCAATATAATCTCCATCTCTCCCTCTTTACAGAAAGGTTGCCTGAAAGGGCAAAGCAATATGATACAGCAGGATGTTATTGAGCAAATCATGCACCGTTCTGAGAGGAGGCTGCGTGTCAGCCCAGCACATCAGATCTTGTGCCTTTGAGTTTGCGAGGACTCCCTTCTTTGATCCAAATGTAGAACTTAATGTTTACACCGAACGACAGCAGGATGAAAAGTCTTGAGAAAGCAGGACAAAGAGACATCACATGCAGAGCGGAGACACCCATCCAGAGAGACAGAGAGCGCCTTCCTGACGTCATGCACTGCAGAAAGAGGGAGAAGCGGTGCTGATGTGGGAGAGGAAAGATCGCCGCCTGGCAGCATGCTCACACCAGGCGGGACGACCACAGACACGAGTGCAGCTCCATGCACGGCGTACCTGAGAGGAGATCCAATGAGGGAGGTGGGCGGAGTGGGGTTGCTGCCAGCGTTGTGTCGCCGCCTCACCGCCTGCCGACGAAACGTGCTACGCTCACGCCGGAATATGACCGTCTCCTCGCTCCCCGGGGCTGTCATGGTGAAAGACATCATTGGCCAATCAGAGTGGATGTGGTCCGTTCATGTTCACAACTGATGATAACTCCATGTGTTACACTTGAAAACAACAACAGTTACCAAATCTTCTGAAAAGAAATTAGCGCAACCATTTACAATCTGGTGAACAGAAAATCTCTGAGAGGAGCTGAGCTGGTGACTGTGTGGGTCAGACAGGAGCCAAAACAGCCATTAACATGTGGCCAGAGACTCATCCACAAGTATAACATCACTGTCAAACGAAGCCAACACCCAAAGTATCACTCCAACACATGCGTCAGGCCAAACCTGTGTTTGCTCAAGAGATATGCAACATTGGATTGGATTTTCACATTGAGAGTTCGGGGAACACACACACAATATTTACACAAATATGACCTGCTTTTGCTCAGATAAGGTCTAATTGTCAGTGATCAACCCCTCAAACATGATGATCCAATCGCAATGCCTATAGCTGTTCCCATATACTCGGATATTCACTGCCCAGACGTCCTTTGCAATACATTAAAGAAAGTTTGTTTTCGTTCGGTTTTCTGTTTTTTTCCCCCGGAGATTCTAAGTTTAGGAATGTTTAAATGGTGTTCATAGGGTACATGCAACTCAAACACAAGGTCGCCTGAGGGGCTGGATGATGAGGTGTGTTTTTTTTTTTACCCTTTCTGAAGCCACATCTCAACCCAGAAAAGTGTGTTCTTTGGATGAAATTCAGGGGGTAGACCACAACTACAAGAATGACTAAATCTATTCTCTGACAAGTAAGCATTTTATTTGAGGCAAGGAAACATGATGTTACTTTGCTGGAAAGATATATAGAGTTATCCTTTGCATCTCTAATGTTAGCTAAATTTAGCCTAGGGGGTTAGCAGCTCTATAGCCGCCATTGTCCATTAAATTAATTTTTGTGCTGGGAGTTCATTGGCCTATATTGTTCTGGTTTTATACTTTTTATATTCTTGTTAGCTGGGGCTGAGCTTCATTAGTTTAACTGTAAAAGCCAAGAAAACAATGGTTATGCTGAAGGATTCAATGTAAATATTGTGGCACCAAACTAACTGAGAGACTCTCTTGGTAATGGCTGCAAAAACGGAGGCTTTCAATAGACCAAACACAACATGGTTAAGAAATCCCTTCAATGCATGATTTAGACCCTTTTGGTGACTCCTATATGATTTATGATCTTTCTGTTCCCAAAATTCACCAATAACCTCCAGCAAAATGTCTTTGACTGTGACACCAGCCTGTCACTGCATGTTCATCACTTGTCTGAGTGAGTGGAGGAGGCGCGGCTCAACCATAGGTTCAACCGTCTCTTCACACCAGATAATAAGAGGTCAGTTTTCTGCAGTGTTGCATGCTGGGTAAACACCCGCAAACTCTGCTTCTGACCAAGAGAAATGTTCTCCACTAGGGGGTGATATGACAAGATGTTTGTTTTTAATTTATTAATTTTTTTCAATGGCAGGGTGATGTGTTGAAGGTTATTTTGAAGGGTTGCAAAGGTGTGGGAAATTTCCTTAAAATTTCCAAGCAAAGCATTACAGCTCTACAGTTCTAAAAACTGATTAGTGTTATCTGTTACGTTGTATCAGGCATATTTGTATGTGTGTTTAGTTATTACAAATAGTTATACCTGTAATCATGACAGTGAGACTCAGTTTGGGAAATTCCCTAATAGTTTGTTGATACCGTATATTATTAACGTATTGTATGTAAACAACCAGGTTAATGCAGTTGAAATGCCTGAAAATTCCCATGAAAAGTTCTCAACTCAAAAATTCAGGGGTTTTCACAACCCTAATATTTTGACAATATTTAGCTTCACTTTTTGCCTTTTTGGCGCAATTTCATTATTTTAATCTAGTCTTGTGCCCTCTTTTGTTTTTTTAAAACTCTGGATAGCCAAAGAAAAAACACTTTCAAGTCCATATTTCAGCTTTGTGCAACACAGACATGAGGAAGCATAACAGTATCAAGGGGCTTTAAGTGCGGCATACAAATATTTCCAAATCTAAGACAAACTTCTCATCACTAACCGTTCCAGAAGACTTCTGAACAAGGCAATAAAAGTGTTACCATGGCATTATTCTGCTCATCCTTTTATCGTCTCAACACTCCAGGAGACGAGGACACAATCCAGCTCAACATCATGAAACATGTCTCAAACAAGAAACCCTCACGGACAAGAAGTCAGCACGAATACAAAACATCAGCCTGCACGTCTGAAGAATGTGGGTTAGAGAATGTCGATCAGACTCAGAGTGCATGACACTAATAAGAGAGCTGCTGTTTGTCTAACCTCAGAACAAAGCACACACTGTGCCATGATGCTAATACGGCTCCACACCAGGAACACTCTGCTTGGGTCAGGATTGTCACTCCATGGAAACTCACCATGGTTACGATGAATTAGACAGGCAGAGGGGACACACAAGCACATACTCACGACAAGCCATAATAAGTTAAGCTTTTCATCTGCTGATCTGTAGATGTTGATGATTGTAAGGTTCTGCTCATAATTCATACATCATACAGTGGAATGAAACACGTAAAGCTCACAGTGGTGTTAGATGTGAATGAGATGTCATGTACATTTCTTCAGATGCATTCAAATGTCACTTCATAATGTGGACGAGTCATCAAACAGTAACAGAGCAGACAGAGTGCTGTGCGTTCAGTATGTCAGAGCTGTGTGAGGCACGTACCCCGCAGAGAAGCAGCTGAGGCATCCTGAGGCTCAGAGAAGGCTGCCTGGTTGGGCAGACTGTTTCTGGAACGAGTCACTGACTCCAGCTGGGAGGCCCGACCCAGCAGGGAGGCAGCGTCCAGGACTTCCCCTTCTTTGGCTTCCAGGTCCGACTTGGAGGTGGTGAGGGGCCGAGGCCCGGCAGGAGCTCCGAGGCGGCTGGGGTCATTAAGGCAGGCGGCCGTACCACTGTCCAAACTCAACACTCTGGCATGCGTTTTGGCACTGCCCGTGCTGGGGGTACGGCGGGATGTGCGCCGCTTCCCTCCTGTTCGCGCTCCTGCCTCTGATCCAGCAGCAGCTTTCACCGTGGAGGAGGACGAGGAGGAAGCTGCGTTGGCTGCAGTGTGCTTGGCTTTGAGGGCCCTGTAGTAGCCCTCTGGTGAGTGGCAGGAGCGGGAGGTGTTGCTGGATGAGCTGTCTGTGCTGAGGTGGTGGGTGGAGTGGAGACTGGAGGCACAGCTGAGTTCACTCTGATCACTGGAGTCCTCCTCTCCACCCCCAGTAAACACAGCACTGCAAGGCTTGGCCATACCACGCAAAGAAATGTAGTCCCGATGCCGGCTGGCATCAAAGCTGCTCGCTCTTTTCTTGCCCGTCCGTCGGCGTCCGCTGCGCCCCGTCGACAGTGAAGAAGTCCTCTGAACAATGCTGGCTGGCTTTGGTTGAGCGTCATCACCTTTCACCTGTTCCCTCTCCTGCTCTGTGGCAGACACACCTGTGGAGCCATCAGCACTGGTCCTGATGCCAGGCTCTTCCTGACACCTGCCGGGCTCTACCTGCTCCTGGGCGCTAGGTGAAGGTGTATCAGCAGGTGCTTTAGCAGTCAACTCATTGGCATGAGGGTTTTTATTGGCCTCCCTGGAAGGAAGGTTGTTGAGACCTCGAGAGCTAATACTTCCGAGGCTTGAAGTCCTGCCGTCTGCAGCAGCAGAAGCAGCGTCTGCTCTATCCCGCACTCGTTCATCCCCTGAAAGCGAGAGCAGGCTCTCCACGTGTGTGGAGCTCGTCTGTTCACTGTGAAAGCTGCTGACCGTGCTGTTGGTGTCCCTGTCTGTGCCGCTGCAGTAGCTCTCAGTGGAGCCACTGCTGCGAGTGCTCAGGCTCCTCAGGCTGTCAGCGCTACGTTCCCCTCCTTGGGACTTTCCTCCCCCACCAGAGCCTTTCCCACTTCCACTCGCCTCCACCTGGTACAGTCCTGAACTACCTTCCCCAGCCTCCCTGGAGGCCGAGCGGGCTACCCTGCGTGGTTCCTTGTGCCGATAGCATTCTATCCCCGAGGTGGACGGCACGGCTTGGTCCTGCTGATACAGCCGCTCGGCCCCCTCTCTCCCGCACAGCCCAGCCCTGTGGGGTCTGGCGGTCTCCAGCTCACACACAGGGTCCAGGCCACCTCTTCTGGGTGGGGGGTACAGAGCAAAGTCAGGTAGACAAGGGTCGGGAAAGGCCGACCCAGCAGAGCTAGAAGTCCGAGGGAGACCCCGTGACCGGAGCTCCTTTCTAAAGGTCTGTGATTGTATGGATCCATGAGAGGTCACCTCAGTGTCACAGGAGGAGTGTGACAGGCTGAAGTGATAAGCAGCAGAGTTACAGAGATCAGCCGGCTCCCTGGACAGCTCAGAAGGACACAAGGAGGTGGATGGTTGCAAAGAAGCGAAGGAGTCATTGGGAACAAGGCAGTACATCTTAGTGTCTGATAGCAGATCTGTAAAGAGGAAAAATAACAGTCATGTGAACCTGAAACAGCCAGAAACACAAGACTAGGGATGTGTACTGAGAACCGGTTCTTGTTAAGAATCAGTATGAAACAGGTTAATCCATTGATTAATTGATTAATATGTATTTACCATGATCATGGCTGCAGCTCTCGACAAGAGTCAAACTGATGTCATCTGACGTCTTTTCCACATCCCCTGCAAAGACAGGAAGTAATTGTGAATTAGTGTGTTGAATCAATTATCAATTCACCCAGGAACATTAACCCTGGGAACCTAAAGTGGCCCCCACAGAGGATAGAGGAACAGTTATCTCAGAGTCACTACCTCTGTCAGGTGCTCACCAACCAAATATAACGGATTCCTGTTTTTCCCTCATGGCTGCTGAGAGATAACCTTCAAACAAAGGTGCGACTGTTTCGTTCTTTACAAGAACTGTTCCTCAAATAACGCAGAGTCTCTCTGGAGCTGGGTGTCTGTGATGGACAACCTTAGAGGAGGGAATCCACGAAGGGAAGCAGATTAAAACACTAAACCCCAGCAGAGCTCTTGTCCCACTTCACCACATTTCCTGTCATCACAAACTGCCAGCTAATTAGAATGGCATGGAACAGACACACTGAATTATTCACAAGACGCAGCAGACGGACCCAAAGCAAAGCTACGGCTTCATTTACTGTCTCTCTCAGTGTTCAAACCAGGACTTCCAGGAGGATGACTCCCATGCCGAGCCTGACAGTGGATCTTTTTTCCAGCTCAGCAGTGCTCGTCTGAAGCTGCCTCATCGCGGTGTGACTGCTGAGGTCACGGTAATGCTGAGTCAGGATACATCTCCTGGCAGCTGGGGTGATTATGGTCGGGGATGTGGTGATCCCGTAAAGAGAGACGGCATCACATGTCAGTTCTTTTTCCCACTGAATAAATAGAGTGTGATAAGACACTGGCGAGGTCATATTTCTACCTGATTTGTCATGAAAATGACAAATCAGTGTGAAGCATTTTGGAGTCGCTCCAGTACATAACTGTGCACAGCAGCTGCAACGTGGCTGTGAAGCTGCAAAGTGACCCCGGGGACGAATGCACCACTCAAAGCACCCCCATTAAATGTGGTTGTTTTTGCCTCTGACGTGCTCAGATTGTTATTCTGAGAGTCTCACAAGTTCACAGAAAGCTCACGACCAAGATAGACTTCTATTTTAAAAAGTAATATGCTTCTTTCCAGCCCTCTTCACACTGCTCTCCTCACAAAACCAGACTCCGATGAAAGAAACAGAATTTGCTTTGACTGCCTTGAACTGATTTTGCCGTTTAAATGTGTGCTACAAAAATACTGTCAGGATTAAATCATACTGAATTAAAAGAAGGACGACATGATTACCCCCAAAAGTGAAGCCAAAACACCGGGAGCTTTCCCTGCTGGCTGCCTGTGACGTTACTTTCATTGTCAATCAATCGAAATCAAGCATGTTCTGATGTTGGTCCCCGGAGTTAGGACTGAATTAGGCAAAAAGGTTTTTAAATGTGCTGCTCCTAATTCTTGGAAAACCTTTAGAAAGATCTGAAACTACCTCAACTGGTCACCTTGGGAGAATTCAAATCAATTAAAAAAATCATGAAAGTAACCGCATGGGCCATTGTTTCTGTTTTCAGTAGCCCCTACACATCTCCTATTTTCATCACACTATTAATAGTCCTGCTGTATGCTTTCTTGAGTCATTTACTGCATTTTTATTGTAAATAGTTATGTAGCGAATTCACCATCAACTGTGAATGTACTGCCTGTAACTGACTTTATGTTACCGTCTGTGTCGGGTCACTCTCTCAAAAGAGATTTTAATCTCAATGAGGCTTTTACCTGGTTAAATAAAGGATTATATAGTGAGTGATGTCACAGCGAACAGACTGCAAAAGGTCACTGCAAACAAATGACATTCATCTGGATTTTTTTCTTCAATGGATTATTCTAGTTGGCCATCATCCTGTTTCTGTAACTGGAAAACAGGTCACTGACAAACGTCTATTGCCACAATTTTCGTTTATGAAATTCCTGCTAACAACATCAGGGAAAGGGAGCTTATTGGTAAAATCTAGAATGTGTTTTTGTGCGACTACTACTGAACAAGATACTGAAGGATATTTTGGCTTCACTTTTGCATGCATGGAGATATGTCACCCATCTTTATATAAAAGCAGTTGTACAGTTAGTAAAAAAACACACTGATAAATCTATGCCGCACTAAACCAGCTGAAACATGCTCCAAGAGGTAGAGTAACGCATTATGTTGATGATGTTTACAGCTTTTGAGACATTCATGCCTGTTTCTAATTATTTTTCTGTCATGTTGACTGACTCTTGGAATAATAATCCAAAAACTTTAAGCATTCATACTGAGACTCCATAACCATGACATCATTTTTCACAGCCGTTTCTGGAGAAACTTCAAAATATCTGAGCCTATTAGTCAACTAAATCTTACATTTACAAAAAAAATGCTCCCTCATTAGTAAAACTGGAATTCCTCTTGAAACAGTTGCAGAGATCAAAAACTCTTCTGATGACTCAAGAATTCATAGCAGGCGAGTCACAGTTACCTTTGGCTGCCGTTGCTCTTCCGTGAGTTGATGCAATCTGAAATTCAAAGAAAAGAAAAAGTCAAGTAATGATCTCCTACAATGAACACATTCAGGATGAGGACTCTGAGTCTGTGTCACAAACAGCTGGTGCTCATCCGCTGTCATCACTGAAGAAAGTTTGGCTCCCTCTCCTTCTCGGCCCACAGCAGCTGAGCAGGACATGCAGGCTGATTAGCGTCTCAAGGACGTGCAGTACAAAGAGGAACAGCACAGCAGCCCGCGGGGAGCCAGAGGTTAAATATATCTCACAGAGGAAAACGGCTAAATAACTTTGAATATTGAAGAAGACATCAGCTGACAGCAAGTTACGTGAAGATCATACTTGATGAGGACATCCTGTTTTATAGGCACATTCAGGAACAGCTGCTTACAAAAATCAACTTTAAGGTTCAGTGATCATCAAACACTGAAGGCTGGACTTAGCAGTGTTTCTGTGTGTTTCTGTGTGTGTTTCTGTGTGTGTTTCTGTGTGTGTTTCTGTGTGTGTTTCTGTGTATGTTTCTGTGTGTGTTTCTGTGTGTTTATATTCAGCTTGGTCCTAGGGGCGATGAAGTAGTTTCCTGATCATTTTCACTCATTATCAGAAGCAGAGACTTAGTGAGGCTGAGAGATTAATCAAAAAAATGATCAAAACCGACATTTTGTGCCTCTAAAAATGTTGGTCTAGAGTTAGAGAAGACTCAAATGGAGGTCATGCAACATTTGCACCATTCTTAATTTGTTTATGCTCTTGAATTCTGCTTGAAAAGAGGGGGGAGAGGTTTGGTTGTCTACTCAGGCTCAGTGAAGCTCTGCCCACCTGCTGGTTTGACTCCATCCCGATGTAGGAGTTCCTTGAGCTGCAGTCCACGGGTGGAGTCTCCTGTCTAATGAAGTCTGCCATCTCAATGCCCCCCCCAGGGTCCCTGTAGACAGACACACACTTTCACTTTAATCATCATTAATGAGAACAGTGGCTACCTGAAATCTAAAACCCGTCTGACTTTGTTCAAAAAGTCTGTATTTGACATCATTTGTGTGTGGCTTTCTGAAAATCTCCTGAAAACAGATGAAAGCACCCATGTAGGTTTCCTCCAGCTCTATATTTAGCCTGGACTCGCTTCTTCACCCAGCCGGTATGTCGAGACAAGCAGTTGCCAGGGATTGTCTATAAATCACTTCCATATGCCAAAAAAATGTTTCATAACGGGTCAAACCACAACATAAACACTACAGAAACAAACTCAAACATGCAGAGTGGATGCAGCGGGGCTGGAAAAAGCAGCAGAGAGGGGAAGAGGAGAGGGCTGGCTGCTGCTGCTGCTGTTAAAAAAAACACCTTAATGAACTCGTCTGCTCTTCTGTAAACTCAAACAACCTGGAATGTGACTCCAGATGTGGGCAAAGCTGCGACTGTGTGCGTCTGCGAATGTGGCTCAGAGCTCTCATTCTTCCCGTTGCCTTTCCCCTCTCTTAGCGCCTTGCTAAGCGCTCTCTCTCTCTGGCATGTGAGTATGAGTCACTTCTTCGAGTCAGGGGCAGTAAAATACTGGAACCTCAGTGGATGCTGTCCCTACTGTAGGTCATTTCAGCCACGTTTTTTAAGAGCCTGGCATTTAGAGCGCTGGAAACACATTATTCTGTGCTTTTATACATCTTCCAATAGTAGAAATGACCTTTCCAGCTTGTTTTTAATGTCTTAATTATCTTATTAGGGGAAATTTTGGTGTTCTCATTTCTGGGCCCTGTTGCAACTGTGGACTGCTCTGGGCATTAGTTGAAAAAAACAGGGAGAAACGGCTGCCATGCTGAACGAAACTGCATCTGTTCAACATGTCTGACAAGTTACTGACAGATATTTTCAAATTTTAACACCAGGAACAACTTTTATAATGCCATCTTGAGACCCTCCAGACTACACATGAAGAAAAACACCTTTAATGCTGCTCCTCTGTAAACAAAAACAAACTGGATCATTCAGTGTGGCTAACACTAGCAGAGCTAGCACCTCGAGGTAAACATTCACGTCTTCACCGGTCCCTCATCACTTTGGTCGGGTGGTTATGTCAGTTTACATTCATCCTATTTACAAAATCAACATAATAATAAACCATGCCAAGCTTCAAGGCGACCATACACTGTATAACACATGAACATTGTCACCACTACAGCAAATGTCTGTACCCGATGCAGAGTTACCTATGAAGCTGATTGTTGGCATATTGGAAATTCTGACCCAGAAGGTCACATGAGCTGAGCTGCGCCTCTGATTTGATAAACCCGTGATCGTTAAATCTTCCAAACCACTGAGTGAGAAAAAAACTTCAGGTCTGCTTCATCATAATCTTTGGGGCAACACCGACAGATTTGTTTTTCTTTTTTTTGAGTCTGAACACTATCTATTTTTTTTTTGTCAAACTAGTACTTCTGGTGCTGACTAGCCAGGTTGACTACATTCAATTGTTTAGTCAGCTAAACACACATCCATCTTGCAAAACGTCAACATACAATGTCATCAGCCTGATCCTCCAGAGTATAAACGTGTTTCAGTTTTTCAGAGAGAACGTAAATGACGCACTGAGGGCACCTAACACTAATACTCTTCACACAGATGGGATTATCCTTGAGAGTCAAACCTGAAAAAACCGAGTGACTCAACACAAAACAGCATGAATTGACAGAAAATTTATTTAGTGATGATCAAGCAAGGATTCTGGATCAAGTCTCCTCCTCTCCCTCTCTCTCGCTTTCTGTTTCTCCTCCTATTTCCATGTCCCTGAGGAGCTTTGCTGGCTTTCAAGTATTTTTCCTCAGGTACCATGATGGTTCAGCTTTCATCATGGGTATACTCGTATAACTTTAAACTAAGATATCCTTTGCATCTCTCTGTGCAGGGCTCTAAATATATTTTAAACAATAGCAGCAGGGTTGACTCGCCCTATCTGGACTTAAAGCTTCTCTCTGCTGTAGCTTTTATCTTATCAACACTCCAGGACTCGACCTTTGGTTGCAGCTCCACTGGACAACTCCTCATTACATCACCTCGAACTGACACAGCTCACTCCATCATCGATCATGGTGTATGACATCTTCTCCCACTCAGCTTTTAGAGAATTATCCATAAAAGCGTCTTAGTCACACTCAGACGACCACAAAGTACGTGAGCTTACCCGGGGCCGTTGCTGTCCTCCCGACGCGTGGCGCCACTGTCGTTTGCCCCCTCGGTGCCACCTCTGCTGCCCTGACTCTCCTTTGCCTTCTCCACCACCTCCCCCTCATCCAGGGCATGATGGAGGCGGTAATTCACCGTCTTCAGCAGCAGGAACATGGCAGCGATTACACCACAGTAGATTCCCACAATCACCATGGTTGGCTGCAGGGCCTGGGATCAGAAAAGAGAGAGGACTTAGGTTGAAAAAGGGTGTTCAGAGATACAGAGGAAACAGGGTGGTGCAGACTTCATACTTAAGGAGAAAAGAAACCTGAAGTCAGGGGTGGGGGACGTATCGAATAAACTTTATTTATCATGAGTTGTTGTACGTGAGATGTATGAAATGACTATATCACGACCATTGAGTACAAACTGTCAGGTAAATGTTTTTAGATATTGGTATGTGATTCTCTTCATACTTGCACCTTCTTCACTCTCTGCTGGTGCTCCTCTCACTTCCCTGCCCATCCAGAAAACTCTCCAGCACATGTGTTTTTCTATTAGAAGAGGAAGGGAAAATGGTGCTTGCGCATCCCATCAGTTGCAGGATGTAAGTTTTTGGGCTTGTTTTCTAAAGTGCACCTCAAGAAGTGGAGGTGACCTTTGTTTGGTGTCATTTTTCAGCTGAATACCAAAGTACTTCAAGCTGCTATGTCATAAAAAAACAAATGAGGTTCTACAGTTTTGCCATAAATGTAATGTATCTAATAAAACACTAACAAGAAAACTCAGCGCTGCAAAGAAAACAGAGGGAGAAGGAGAATCCTCAAACTACAGCCAGGCTCAGAGGAAGAAGTCACGAGCAGAGTTTTTAAGCTCGACCAACAATATCTAGGTAGTTATTTTATGGAAATGAAATAAAGCAATGTCTTCCTTCAACTTTAGTTCATGTTATTTTCAAAGTCTAACTGGTCTTCATGATTGTAATCTTAACAATCTATTGAGAGACAGCCATACAAAACATTCAGCCAGATGAAGTACTCTATCCAAATATTGAGATATTAGTTTTGGGCTATATTGTGCAGTTTAATTTAGTCGAGATATGAGCGCCACAGTATGAAAATCTCACTGCTTGTTGAGAGACTAAGAAAGGGATCTACGGGGATGTTGAACCAGGACCTTATTTGAAGATATTTTGGAGTATGCTCCAGACTACAAAAGAGCTGCTGCATAAATGACTGTTTCATGTCTTGACAATTAAATATACACTAACATTTCTATGTCTCTTTTAGGGAGAAAGCTATCCCTGTTTGCCTGTGTGTTTTTTACAAGGAGTGTGTATGTGTGTGTGTGTGTGTGTGTGTGTGTGTGTGTGTGTGTGTGTGTGTGTGCGCTCTCCATCTTCTGCCTCGTCCTTGACATAACCTGCCTCATCTGTTTGCAGTTATTACAAACAGCAACACCACTCAAACCTGTGGCTCGATATAAACCACAGAGCTGACAAGAGTATTTCCACTCCTAGAATAGAACGGAAACCACAAACCTATTTGAAACATCGGCTTCTCAATATAGGAGCTAGTATGCAGAGCAAACACTGATATTTGTGTAGAAGTGCATCTAGCTACCCAGATTCAACAGTTTGATTCTTTCTACGCACTTCAGACTTACAGGTATAGCACAACAACAGCCTTCAGAACAAACTAACAGGCAAACAAAAACCTCCTCCGACAAATGAACTCAGCAAACAGCAGCCAGTCCATTGAGTCTTGGACGGTGAAGTTGCCAGATTAGTGTCACATCCCTGTCAGCTGTGCTCTCCTGCGGTCACAGCTGGTAGCTTTTGAAAACGGCTGAAACCACAAATCACACCAGACAGGAGGACAACAAGGAGATAAAGAGGAGGAGGGGGGCTGGGGGCATTAAATTCACTGATAAAAGCCTGGACACGGTGTATTTAACAGTTAGTATCCTAACCCATCTTTACAGCAGCACTGAGATAAACAGAGGGTATAAACAAAAGAGCAGCCTGGTCCAGGCTAATGGTGATGGGATTTCCAGTTCAGCTAAGTCAGCCAGATCATTTGACTCAGCTCATTAATGCGAGCTGAGTCAAATGATAGTTTATAATTTAATCAGAAAAAGCAATACTCAAGTCATCTAATCCCAAGAAACAATTATTAACACTCTTGTTAACATATAAAACCAAAGTC